>JAHBCN010003922.1:0-69489 GCA_019359885.1 Listronotus oregonensis
TCGAGAACACCCTTACAAAAAATATAGAGGTTTGTTTAAAAACAATCTTATTAAAATTTATAGAAATTATTTATCATTGATAAAAAAATTGTATTTTTTATGACATTATATTATTTTAGGGTAATTCATTGGGGTGCAACAACCCCCCATCACTCCTAAAATATCGTACAATTAAAAAAAATGCAAACGAAAAAAATTTTGTGCTTTTTGCCTAAAAGTTTTAAAAAATAGCCATTTCACGACCAAAAAAAATAATTCCTTCTTTAAAGGAATAAGTACCCCTTGCACCCCTTTTGGGGGCTTAAAAAATATTTAAAGTAAAACAATAAGTTTAAATTAATTTTATTTGTATTTTTCCTTATTATACCAAAAAAATATTACCAGACTTCCCTAAAGGATGATTAAATAAAAAGTGCACAAAAATATTTTTTTTTTGTTTATCTTAGATTTTAAATAAAAAACCATTTATCGATTAAAAAAAATCATTTCACTTATAACTAAAATGAATCCGTAAATCTGTCTTGAGGGTTAATAAAATATCTTATTTAATGTAAAATAAAATCAAAAATTTTATGATAATTACTTTTTTTACTTTTTGGTTTATTTTTCGAATGAAAAAAAAATTAAAATACCTAGTTATTGTAAAGTGATTATTTTAATTTTACATTAAATAAGATATTTTTTTGGTCTTGGAATGGCTATATTTTTAAAATTTTAGGCAAATAGCACAACATTTTTTTGTTTGCATTTTTTTAATTGTACGATATTTTAGGGATGATTGGGGGTTGTTTCACCCCCAATGAATTACCCTATAATTTAATTTAGGCTCAAATTATTATAATTTCATAAAAAATACAAATTTTTATTAATAATAAATGATTTCTAAAATTTTTTATAAGATTATTCTTATAAGGGTGGAGAACACTTCCAACAACTACTGTAAATAATTTGAATTCTTTATTTTGTTTGTTTTCCCTTGGCATTTCGATTAAAATTCAAAATTTCAAATTAATCGTTTTACTAAATAAATCTCGATTCATAAAATAAAATTGAAAAAAAATCAGACGCGTACAGTTTAATTTTTGTCCCAAAAAAAAGTTTCCACTGATAGTGGGTGCCAACTAAATTTTAACAAAATACCAAAACAGTCGCAATGAATGAAAATAGTTTAAGTGAAAATTAAAAAAAAATATAACGTCAAAAAATGTTAGTTATTGATAAAAAGATGTGTACAAAATTTCATAAATATATCTAAGAGTAAACAAATTATGATGAAAAACTCATATATATATATATATATATATATATATATATATATATATATATATATATATATATATATATATATATATATATAAACTGTTAAACAGTTTTAAACTCTATAATCGTTGGCTGATACGTTTTGTTTATAATAAGTCACCCGCCACCTCTTGAAAATGTATTAAAGCCACAAAGTGTTTGTTTTGTCTTAATTGTATCCAAGACTTCGTTGAGCAAAAACTGTTTTTAACCATGTAGTTTTAAGTTAGTTAATAAAAATTTTACCTGTGCAGTGAATAAAATGTTACAATTATATCTGGAATAACCTTTTTGGGTAAGTCGATAAAAAATGTAAAACATTTTTATAACAATTGTACATTATTAACAGATACTCTGAACATCAAAGCTTAATTGCATAATTGTTTCAGATAAAAAAATCATTGATAAAGGCTGCAATCAGCCGAAACGTCTGAAATAAAACTTTTTTAACATGGAACTAAAGTAGTTTGGATTTGTTGTTGAACCAAAATCCCAAGAAAAAAGAAAAACACAGTATATATATATATATATATATATATATATATATATATATATATATATATATATATATATATATATATATATGTATATATATATATATATATATATATATATATATATATATATATATATTATATATATATATATATATATATATATATATATATATATATATATAATTTTTTTTTTATTAATTTATAATTAAACAAATTAACATTTAATAAATTAATGATATAATATAAACTTTAAAACAGATAAAATTTGTATAACACTGATTTTAATTTGAGTATTTCACTATGAAGGGCTTTATTTTTCATTGGTGCGATAGATAATGCAAATAAATATTCGATATTCGTCTATCTAAATAACTCATTTGTTACATATTTTAATAAACCCGTTTTAAAAAATGACAGACTCAAACAAAGGCCGTCTAGGATTTTGATTAAATTATTTAACTCGAATTTAAATAAATAGTACGAAGGAGATATACCAGTATTCGTAAAAAATACAATATATTAGTCCAGTAAATAAACAAAAAAAAAGATGAAAACTTTCAAAAATTCTAACCCAGCGAGGTTTTTGTAGAAACTTTTATTAACGTGTCTTACATATATTCTAAAAAGATCCCTTGATTTAAACCATTGTTTTTGGTTTTGAGGGGTAAAATATAGTTTTTGCGACTATGTTTAAAGTTTTTGTAGAATTATTTATTTTTGAGTAAACGACAAGTTATAAATGCAGTAATAGTATTTTTTTAAGACGTATTTTTTTCCACACCAGCACTGACTTCTTTTGATTGCTTTTTTGTGGTAAGTTAATCTAACCTAATTTACATTGAAGATAAAATATTTATTGTAGGTTATTTTATAAGTATATCTTTATTTAATTAAACATTTTACGGCATTTTTTGATTTTCAAAAATTTTATCAATCTTCTTTAGTAGATTTTTCCATGTCTTGAATCAAGACAATATGGGATATATATATATATATATATATATATATATATATATATATATATATATATATATATATATATATATATATATATATTTATATATATATATATATATATATATATATATATATATATATATATATATATATATATATATATATATATATATATATATATATATATATATATATATATATATATATATATATATATATATATATATATATATATATATATATATATATATATATATATACAGGGTAAGTTAATATTTTAAGAAAAAAGTGAGTTTTTCATCATAATTTGTTTACTCTTAGATATATTTATGAAATTTTGTACACATCTTTTTATCAATAACTAACATTTTTTGACGTTATATTTTTTTTTAATTTTCACTTAAACTATTTTTATTCATTGCGACTGTTTTGGTATTTTGTTAAAATTTAGTTGGCACCCACTATCAGTGGAAACTTTTTTTTGGGACAAAAATTAAACTGTACGCGTCTGATTTTTTTTCAATTTTGTTTTATGAATCGAGATTTATTTAGTAAAACGATTAATTTGAAATCTTGAATTTTAATCGAAATGCGAAGGGAGAACAAACAAAATAAAGAATTCAAATTATTTACAGTAGTTGTTGGAAGTGTTCTCCACCCACATGTATGCAAGCAGCTACTCTTCTTCGCATAGACTGACGCACTTTTTCATGGGTTTTTTTATGGTTTGACAGCACACGATTATACGATTTCGTAACTCTTCTTCTGTTTGAATGGGCAGTGCGTACACTAAGCTTTTCAGATGCTCCCAGAAAAAGTAGTGTAAACTATTAAGGTCGGGAGATCTCGGCGGCCATGGTTGCGTTCATCTGCGCCCTATTCACCGATTTCGATAGGTGTGATTTAAAAAATCACGCAGTTGTAAGCTAAAATGTAGAGGCGCACCATCATGCATTAGCCACATCTGGTTTCTTAATAAAAAAGGAAGGTCGTTAAGCATTAGCGGCAGATCTTCTTCAAGAAAGTATAAATATGATTGTCCATCAAGTCTTCTGGGGAGGAAAAATGGGCCTATCAAATAATTATCAATAATGCCAGCCCAAACATTTAATGAGAACTGTTTTTAATGATTTAATTCAACAATTGCGTCAGGGTTTTAATCCGCCCATAAATGATTATTATGGAAATTTCTTATTGAGTTTTGAGAAAAATTAGCTTCGATAAAATGGGTAAAAAAAATGTACCTGTCTAATAAGGGATTTTCCAGCTGCTTTTGAAGAAACCCCTCACAGAAATTAATGCGCAAAGGGAGATCTCGAGGTAATAATGCCTGGACTCTTTGAATGTGATATGGGTATAACAAATTTTCAATCAGAATTTTCTAAATAGGTACGTGCGAAACATTAAATATTGTTGGATTTTCCTCGTGCTAGTTTCTGGATTCTCCTCAATTTCGTGTAAAATTTTTCTTCAAGTTCCAGTGTTCTTACTGTTTAAAGGACTCCTTTAACACTGTTGTCTACTTTTAAAGTTTCGGTCTCGTGAAGAGGTCTATGAGTCCTAGAAAATGTTCTCGGATCGGGTATTACGCGATTTGGATACCGCTCTTGGTATACCCGCCTGGCTTCGTATGCATTTCTGTCTGCAAGCCCATAAGTAAAATGCATGTCAGCTAATTCACTGTTTGAAAAATTTACCATTTTTTATCAGATTTTACCACTTACTCTAATAATAATTATTTATTAATGTATCATAATCACTGGTGAAGGTAGAAAATTTATTTTTTGTACCAAAAAAGTGTGCCTACTAAATTTTAACAAAATACCAAAAACAGTCACAATGAACTGAAGAAATTTTTTTTTGTTTTTTTTTTACGCAAAAACGGTACGTCGTACGAAAGTAATTCACTGTTTGAAAAATTTACCATTTTTTATCAGATTTTACCACTTACTCTAATAATAATTATTTATTAATGTAACATTTATTGTCCATGTGAAAAGAAACGTCAAAAATTATGACTCTTCTCCATTACCCAGCCTACTAACTATTTTATTTCATTGGCTTTAAGAGGGCATTTAATATGCTTATCGTTTTTTTTCAAATATTTAGTATCATGCCTACGCGAACATCACTGGTGAAGGTAGAAAATTTATTTTTTGTACCAAAAAAGTGTGCCTACTAAATTTTAACAAAATACCAAAAACAGTCACAATGAACTGAAGAAATTTTTTTGTTTTTTTTACGCAGAAACGGTACGTCGTACGAAAGTAAGTCTAAGAACCAAATTTGCTTCAAAATAAATGTGCATTTCAAAAATAGTTTTGGTCTTTAGAAAAATCAGTGACGTACCATTTTTTTCTTCAAAAATTGTCAGTTCAAACCCCGTACCGTAAAAATATCTAAGAGCAATAACAAATTATGATGAAAAACTCACTTTTTTCTTAAAATATTAACACCCTGTAGCTCAAAAACTAAGAGGTTTAGGACATATGTTGATATAAACTTTTCTCCTTAAAACCACCCGAGGATTCACACTCTATATTATCGGCACTCAATTAATTAACACCCAGTATAATGTTGCCCATTTGTTTCGTACCTACTTTTAATTTCGTTTTTGTTGGTTAATTTAGGGTAAATATATATAAAAGTATTATTTTATAGTTTTAAGTTAACTTTTTTTTGAAGTTAGTATAATTTTTTTTAAAATTACCTTTTTATTTTATAATTACTAGTTTTAACTAAAAAAAAAAATATTTTTTGTACTAAGTACTAATAGGTGTGTTGTAATTATTGAAAGATTTTATTGATTTTAATTAAGGTCTTGAGATTTCTTCCCTTTGACACCACACCCGTAGCGTGTATCAGTAGGCCAGGCCGTTACACCAAAACATATTAGTCGATATTATAAAAACCACTGAACCGGTTTTGATAAAATTTTTATTGTTTTTAAATTAAAATAAATGTAAGCCGATAAAAATAGAATGGTCCCGAAAATAGAAAGAAAAATACATTTTAAAAATATATTTCTCATGCTTTATTATTATACACTAATTTTTTTATGTATTTTAGGTTGGTTTTATAGTCCAGTCACTGGGGAGGAAAATACGTCATTATCTCCGAATTCTTTATAACTGCATGTACTTTTCTAAAAGTTTAAGATTAAGCTTATCTTACCCTCCACTTTAAAAGTCACAAAGGCTCTAGGTGCGCTTTTTGTTTATAAACTTGACTGGTTTTTGAATTTCCATAATGATGACCAATTCTATTGAAACCATCTTTTAGACTAAACCAACCTTTGAGTTGAGATATTCTCGACAATTAGCCAAACTTTGGCGTCGGTAAAAAGTAATTAGTTAATTTAACTAAGCATTTTTTTACAGGTTGAATTAATTTCATAAACAAAATATTTTAATTGTAACTAATCCCATTTCTATGCATTTAATTATTATATAATAGGCGATCTCCACACTTAATTAAAAAATATATATATATTTCGATGATTAATTATAGCAAAGAAATGGACCAGAATTTTTTGTAGCTGTAAAGTAGAAAAAGATGACCCAAAATCAAAATAACTTATTAAAGCATTTACTTTGAAATTTGACAGCAGCTTAAGTTTACCTTAGAATATGCTTTATTTTAAAAAGTAAAATATGTTAGTCGTATTTGTTTTATATTATATTATAAAGAATAATAATTTTAAACAAGTTACTTTTAAATCAAATGATATTCTTTTTGCTGTATATATTAAATGATAATATAAACTACTCAGTCCCGTTACTAGAAATTGTAAAAATTATTTTATTCTTTAATTAGGTTGTTTTTTTATATTACTTCTTAATTTTTTCTAGCTGTAAATTACTTTTTATTTAAATTTTCCTCAATTCTATTTTTCCTAAAAAAACCGTTAAATCTAGTAGGTTGATTTTATTTCTAAAACTAAATGGCAAAGATGTAAATAATAATGCATTGCTAGCTTGATATTTCCCTTTATAACTGATAAACGCTATTAATCTTGAAGTCAGTTCTGATTTTCAAGATGAAATGTTATGTTTACTGTTGCATCAAATTACTGGCGTATCCATCATTTATATTTATCTTTCTAACTTAAAATTATGCAAAAGTCAGTTCGTATACTGTTCTACATTTTGTAAACGTGAAATAAAAAAATAATTAATAATTTGATAATTATTTTTTTGGCGTACCTGCTTTGAAATTTTCTAGAAAATGGGACCACCATTGTCAAGATAAAATTAAAAGACATTTTGCTTTAAAAACTCTGATAGCTTTTATGCTTTTATGCCCTTTTGTCATAAATGACATTCGTTTATTTGACTTGTATATTTATAGTATTCAAAAAGACAAAAAAGGTGGTATGATATGTTTATTGATTAAAGTTTACCTGAATTTACTTCAGCATCAAGCATATTTAAATTAACAGATATTGATCCTACACATATATCTTGATTTAATAAAATAAATGCTCTTTCCTTTATTTTACTTTTTTATATTGTTTATGCTTAGGCTATACTTAAACGGTATGCCATATAAAATACTTTCTTTGGCAAGAAATTTTAACACTTATTCCCAGGTAAAATAGTGTGAGCTTTAACCCAAATTAACGTACCTTGTCACACCGAGTAATCGTACGTAATGATTTTAAAATTTTCCAAAGTAATGGATCAGATTTATAGCTAAACATTTAATTGTTTTCCAATGTCTATAAAACATTAACGGCCGAGTGACGATCGCGTTTTTAAAGTTAGCAATGAACTTAACAATGGGTTAAATTTAACAAAGAGTAAAAAATAAAATAACTTGACAACATAGCACATTTTAAGGCAACTGGATGACAATAAATAATTTGGTTTGGAATTTTGCTTTCAAAATCAAGCTGGTCTCTAATGTTTTTTTTAGTTCCGCATGTTATAGCTTTGGACACGCCTTAACCTAAGAAACAAAATGTTTTGTCTACTTTAGATGTAATATTACCTAAACTTATCAATAAAATGTAATAAGCATAAGTTATATTAAGAAGAACCTATTAAGATACCAAATTTCAAAGAAGTTCTGCGGTACTAGTCATTTAAGCTATCTATTGTACTGCTTGTTTTAAAAAAATCTATAAAATTACTTTGTTAGAGTGCCAAACCTATTTTTTTTCATATTCTGTGCAAGGTAATTATTTTTTGTTATTTGTTTTAATTTTTACCTCTTTGTTAAATTTAACAAATTGTTAAGTACACTGCAAACTTTAACAATCACTCGGTCGTAAGTCTGTCAAAATAACAAACTGTTTGTTTGCATTTTGTAAAATAAAATTTTAAAGATGGTTATAGCTTTTAAAGTAAAGATGAAAACCAAAAAAAATAGTACCATCATATTTTACCACAATTAAATGCCTAAAATTATTTAAAAAACTGTAAAATTTTAACGATAAACGGCAATCCCTGAACCTCTGCTACTGTCGTTTGGCCTTGTATAATAACCACACCAATTCCACACCATTAAAAAATCTGACAGGTTTCTGATCTGATTGTTTTATGATAGAAAATGGAATATATGCAAGATATTTATATTTGGTATCTAATGGGCTTTTAAGTTATACAATCAATTAATTTAGCGCTCGAAAGGAGTAAAATAGTTTACTGAATTATTAGTTTTTTTAGAGGATATGTTTAGTATTTTATATAGCTTGTTATGGCTATCTGAAATATTATTTTTAGGGTTAAGGTTTAGTAGGCAATATCTTTGTCATAATTTTTAAGTAAATTATGATCTGACAAAATAAAATAAATCTTTTTTTTCTTGCACAAATATAATTTAAAAAATAAATTTTGATTACAAATATAATGTTTTTAATATTAACTTGGAAAAATGTAAATTTGTTTTTCAATAATAATAAATAATTTAGCTCTGAATATTTGTTTAAATTAATTATTTTATAGACTATGACACAATCGTATATATTTTATATTACGTTGTTCTACTAAATGCAGTATGTAATCCTAAACTAAACCTAAAGCAATTTTTAATAACCGGTAATTATATGTTTTGTTTTGGAATGATGGGAATAGAATAGACGTGATTTTCTCAAAAATTTATTTAAAAGGATTAATGGTTACAACCCTTAATGAAAGATTTAATCTTATTTACTTATTTTGCATATGTGACACTTATTACACATGTTAAGCATCATTACAATTACACCGGAAAATTTATTAGCAAAATTAATTTTAAATTTAACATCGCAACTTTAGATAAGTGTAAAAGCCACGTAAACAGTTTTCGCTAATTTTCACCCCCTTGTCTCGCACATTTACGTAATTTAATTAGGTTAGCCTAGAACTTACTTTAATTTATGTTCCGCAAAATTCTTACCAAAATATGTTCAATCTTTAATACAGCATATTATAAAAAACTAAAAGGTACGATGGTGTTCCATCCTATTTTGCCGTTCTTTGGCAATATTTATATAATTAGTTCAGTTGGTCGACGGAATGAAATTAGTAAATGCTTACTAGGTTTAAATACGAGGTAATTCAATAAACATATGCATTGGCTTAATTAAATATTCCTTGGCCGAAAATAATACAAATATAATATCCTAAACATATATTCCTAAACGACCCCATTTTAAAGATACAGGGTGCAAAAAAATCATCTAATAAAAGGGTAATTTAAGAAAATTAAACCTATCAAAAAAAAAACAAAATTATAAAATAATATTTTTATGGATACCCTAAACTAACCAACAAAAGCGAAATCATAAGTAGGGAACAAATTAGGGTCCAACAATTTTTTTTTGAGGTTGGTGCCAGCAAACCCATCAAATAAAAAACTTAATTAAAAAAACGACCGCTTTATTGGTATCAACTTTTAAAAATAATTGTTGGCTCCTAATTTGCTTCGTACCTACTTTTAATTTTGTTTTTGTTGGTTATCGATAAAAATAATATTTTATAATTTTTTTATCGATACTTTCTAGTTTTTTTTAAGTAGGTTAATATTTTTAATTTCCGTTTAGTATTAACAAAAAAAATATATACTATAATGCAAGTAAACATTAAAAATCTGATGTTCTTAAATTAGAATCTTTAGAGTGCAACAGCTGCTGTAGGAATAGAACAAACGAGCCGAAGTTCTCCAAACATATTTAAAGAACATTATGGAACGTATAGATTAGGTCAGCTATTCTCAACCGCTGGTCCGGCGGACCACCGGTGGCCCGCGCATAAATTTTACTAGTCCGCGGACAATTCAATCCGCGAAAAAAATTTTTAAAAATAATAATAACTAGAATTTAATTTATAAAGTTATAAAATATCTTAAACTAATTTAATTCTATGTAATTTATAATTAGTAATTATTATTACAAACAACAAATTATATTTTTTGTAAATGCTTCTGATTTATTTTTAGTAATCGTTAGAGTAATATTTTTTGTTGTGTTCCCATATCCATGAGTTTGTGATTTTTTTTAATTTTCTGTAATTTTTGTTAAAGCTTTATATACCTAATTTTAATATGCATATAAAATTACATATCTTTACATTTAAATATTATTGTCAGTAAATTATAATAGAAATGTTACGATTAACTTCTGTAGTAGTTCTTTAATACAGGATTTTTTTTTATTTTATTTTACTGGTCCGCGGGTCGAAAAGGTTGAGAAACGCTGGATTAGGTAAAACAAAACATTTTTTTCTAGTATACCTAGTTTTTACCAAATTTTACACTGTAAACAAAAAATTTAAAAATTTTATATACATTAGAAAGCACAGAAACTTATAAACACAATAAAAATAATCATGTAAATCTTTAAAATATGCGGGCAGATTTTTAAAATTCCTCGTTATTTAGTATCTTTGACTTACAATGGTACACGGTTATCCAACGAACAATACAAAGGCCGCTTTTTTACCCTACTTTTACTTTTATAAAATAAAATTAAATATACATCCTATATATTTTATCCGTCAAATTTGACAATTAAAATTGTAAAACAATTGGCCATCAAATTAAACTGCTAGAGGTCATTTTAATATTTTTTTAAATGGAGTGCCCCTATTTTTTATATGATTATCAGATTCTCCGTAAATCTCTTGATCTAAAATAATATATTTTTAATTAAAAACGTCTATTTTCTGTACGTTTAAATCCAGAAAATGTTCAGATCTGACAAATTGATGCGGAGATTCCCTTTGGCGGTGGTGTTATTCGACCAAATCAAGCTTTAAAATTGTTTATAGTTTTTACAAATTTGCAACAAATTACCGTTAAAAAAATGAAATATTCGTTAAAAGGCCGGTCACGCAAATTACATTATATTACAAAAGTGAAGGCTAGAAAAACACTCAGAAGATTTTTGAGAGTTTCCAGAGACGGATTTCAGTGGATGCAATTCTCAGGATTAGGATTGTAGGAACAAAAATATAGAAAGATAGGCAAAGAAATATAAGAAGATCGAAACGACCGAATATACGAAACCAAGCCATTGTTTAACAATCATCTTACCATTAAATAAATTAAATGTATAATCTACTTAAATACTAACATGTTTGTTGCGTAATCATTACTCATGTGAACAAAATGTACCCAATTTTGAAAGTGTTTTTCGATTTTACGTGCACTTTTCAGGAGAAAAATTAAGGCTGACGTTGCATTAATTAAATTGAGTGAATATGGCTATACAAATAACTTTATCTTAAATTTTAAAAACAAAATTATATAATTTGCACTTTCATTCAATTTTCTAAGTATTCATATATTATACCAGATAAAATAGGATACAAATTTTCAATCGGTTATAAAGAGAAAAATCGCGTTCTTAAATTCGCTATGTAATAAGAGTGAAGCGAGAACAGAATACCAAAAGTTTGCTTACCCTTGAGGTTTTCACTTAACCTAACTTTTAGATTTTTTATAACAATAAAACCGATGAGTTTTATTTCTCTGACGGTACGAGAAGTAAGGTGTCGTCCTCGGCTCCAAAATGTTAGTTATGAAATAGTTTAATGGGCTATGAAAAAATTTGGCATCAAGCCATATAGTATTCTTTCTGTTAAGTATATAATACAAAACAAAAAGAACTTTGTTTTCGTGTTTCGCTTTGATGCTGATCAAAGAGCAAGATGAGGACAACTTATATAATAAAAACCTGTGGATTGATTAAGCGTCATTTACAACGTCTGGGGTATACCAGAATAATATAAATTACTGAGCAGCAGCTCATTCTCATAAATCTGAAATGATAAAATTTTAGGTAGGAGCCTACTTAATGTGTGGTGTGGGATGTTAGCAAATTAAATTATTGGACCAGTCTTTCATCGTGACTCTTTAGCGCGCCAAATATACCTTTGGTTTCTTTAAAACGCGATTAAGGACCCTTTGGAAAGATTGACATTGCAAATCTGGCAGCAGGATGGCGCTCCAACCTCAACTCAACTCCTTGTTTCAAAAGTGGTATTTAAATGGGCGTTACAACGAGTGAATTAGCCGTAACGAACCACTTTATTGGTCACCCAATAGCCCGAATGTCAAACCAATGGATATATTTTTATAGGGCCACTGGAAAAAGGTACTTTGCCTACGGTCCAATAGAAATATCGAGAAGCTACAGCAAAAAAAGTAAATTAAATTGACATACATAAGCAGGATCAAAAAATTACAAGTCTCTGGAAAGACTGAAAAAAGGGCATTGGGCCTGTTTTAAAACGAAGGATATATTTATAATAGTACTATATCTGGTATTTCTAAGTTTAGTAAAATAGATATATTTACAAAAATACTACCATTGGTTACTGATTCGTAAGAAATATAAACAATTTTAGAACTTAACTTGTTACTTATCTAAATGACACTACCATCAAAAATTAAACATTTATCAATCTGTTTGGTGTTAATGACACGGTAAACAAACATTTTCCAGACGTTTTTGAATTAGAAATGCGTATATATCATTTTAGATCAAAAGATAAATGAGAAATTTGATGATCACATAAAAAATAGGGCGTTCAATTTTAAAAAATATCAAAATAATCCCTAGCAACTTTAAAGTCTAGTCGAGAAGTGTGTTTCCTGCGAAAAAATAGTTGGAAGGCTTTAAAAATGTGAGCAATAGCTTATTAGAAGTGGAATGCAAATCTGAAAAATTTGTTTTGAGGATTTTTTCTGCCAATAAAAATTACAATTGTTATTAGCAAAAACAAAATAAAAAAAGTCATTTCGATTTTTGATGATAACTCAAAAACCATAAGAGATAGCCGAAATTACAAAAAAGATCCTTGAAAAGGAGGAAATTTTCGATAAAAAAGTTAAAACTGCCGAAGTCCTATCTCCATTATTTATTATTTTAATTTAACGCTAAAAATGGGCCTCCCCGCGATCTTTTTGGTTGCGCGCTTGGCGTCAAAACCGAGTAATAATTTTTTTAGAGTATTAAATATTAATTGAAAAATTTTAAAAATTATAATCATTCAGAACACTTTAAATAACTCATTCCCGTTGAAAATTTAACCTAAAGTTAATTTTTCAACAAGTTAAACAATTGTTTTGAACTTTCGTCTTCATTGTACATTAAAAAAAATGTTTAAATAATTGTCGTATACATTTTTCGCGTTGTGGAGCCCTTTCTATATACATACCTAATAAGATCAGCCATAAAAGTTTTAAAAAACTAAAAGCTTTGTTTATAATAATTTTATAACTTTGACAATATTACTCTGATTTTTCATTTTTTCAAAGCTATAAAATTATTATAAAAAAAGGATTACATTTTTTAAAACTTTTATGGCGTAATCTTGTTAAGTATGTATATAAGAAGGGCTTCACGAAGCAAAAAATTTATACGACAATTACTTAAGTTTTTTTTTAATGTAAAATGAGGACGGAAGTTCGAAACAATTTAGTTAATTGACAATTGTCTAACTTGTTAAAAAACTAACTTAAGGTTAATTTTTAACGGAAATAAATTATATAAAGTGTTCCGAATACACCTTATTTTTTTTAGATTTTTCATTTTATATTTAATACCCTAAAAAATAATTATTTAGTGTGACGTACTCGGTTTTGATGCCGAGCGCGCTACCCAAAATGACGCGCGGAGGCCCATTTTTAGCGTTAAATTAAAATTATAAATAATGAAGATAGTACTTCAGGAGTTAGGACTTTTTTATCGAAAATTTTCCCCTCTTCAAGAAAATGTTTGGCATTTTCTGCTATCTGTTATGGTTTTTGAGTTATCATCAAAAATCAAATTTTATTTCGTTATTTGTTAATAACAATTAAAATTTTTCGAAGCCTTCTAACTCTTTTTTACAGGAAACACACTTCTTAACTGGACAATTATTTGTTGTTTAATTGTTGTTCAATTATAGTTTTCGAATTCGGCGGACTAACTTATATAGGATGGGCTTTTCAGTTTTCTTCTATAAACGGACATGTAGAGTCAAAAACGCGGCCTCTTTAGTCCTTGTACGATAAACAGGTATATTTATTTTAGGATTTAACATATTTACCAATAGTATAGTACTAACAAAGCTCACTGTAAAAATATGGTATAAACACGTTCTTCCCTTGCAATGTGTAATTAAAAATGGTATAGTATGACGAAACTGCAGTCACGCTAAAAAGCAACTTAAACCTGTAATGGAAACACAAGGTAATTTGTGTTTTACTTATTATTTACGTCATTAATACATTTTTAAAACAATCTAAATAAAAAAGTCTTAAGTCCCACCATTATAAATTACAGAATTTAATTTTAAAGATCCTATAAATTGTAAATGCTATAATGTTTTTATCACCATGTTTGTGAACATTATTAACTAATGTTCAAAAATTCATTAAATTCACACTGTATCTAACAGCAGTAAAAATACTTATTTTTTAAGTTCTTTAACCCTTTGATACCCATTGCAAATAAATACACATATAGTACAATTTAAATACTTATATTCTAAACTTTTTAGACCAAATTTAATTTTTGTTTACCCCGAGAGGACTTTAAAAAGTCAAGCGTTGTTCCCTACTGTTTTAAAATTGTTTTTTACTGAGTACCATTTCTGACGTTATGACACAACGATCCAATGAATTTGCTTTAAAGTAACGCTACGCCACGTTATCAATCCTAATACAATTAGTCCAGAAAACGAAGCTAGCAAAAGTGCAAAACCTCGCAATGTTTTCAAAGATCATAGATTTGCATGAAAATTTGGGATTTTCAAAATCCATTATGCTGAAGGTCGCTTTTTTTATGGGTGAAAACTACCCCATATTGCACAAACTTTTAAACATTCATATTAAAGCTTAAGTCACATAAAATTAGGCTCATATAAATTAAATAGGTATTTAATTTTTTAAAACATTATTTAATATATTTCAACCCGTGAAATCCAACTCTATTATAATTTATTAAAAAAATTGTTTACCCTAGAAAAATTAACATATTGTCACAGAGTTGTAATTAAAAAATCTGACAGCTCAAAAGTATTAGTAATTTAATTTTGTAATTTTTAAATCCTTAAAAATTTACCCCTTACAATATTACAATGTCAAAAATAGTACAACACTGCGGATTTTTTAAAAAATGCATCGAATTGCTTTTAAAATGTTCCAAAAATTGTTTTTTTAAGTATAACTTCTTTAGTTTTTGTGATAAAAAGTTCTTTAAAAAACCATTTTGTTCGTTTTTTCAAGAGCTATAAGGTTCTGTTTATTAAAATTGTTTAAAACCCTAACTTTTTAAGGGGTGAGTTTAAAGGGCTGAAAAAAAGTAGTGCTCGTCTATTCACACGCGTTTTAAACATTTATATCTCACTTAATTTTTGTCATACAGTAAATTTTTAAAAAGCAAAATGTTTGTAATTTAAAAAGCTACAATTTAATACTTTAGTAATTTTACGTATTTCTCTTAGTTTTTTAGTTATTTTAAAGAAAAGGTAATTTTTTATGAAAATTCTGAAATTTGACTTTCACTTGCAGCTCTATTTTTTTCAAATTAATCAATGAAAATCAGTTAATATTTTAGAATGTATTTATGATACATAGATAAAGAGGATTGAGGAAAGGGCTATGACTCATTTTAATTGGGGTGATAGTTACGGGGTTGATTTCGAAGATTTTTGCACTTAAATTTTATTTTAATCATAACACACTTAATTTTTATGATATATTGGCAAGGTGCGAAGTATATGGTGGGACAGCTGCATCGATTGCAGCGCTCGCTGTGGTCAAATTTTTCGATAAATCATGCTTGATTCAAATGTAAACTATTAGATTACAAAATAATAAAAATGGTGCATAATAGTTTTTGTGTGCTTAAATGACAGAATACTGGCAGAAATAGTTACTGCAAATTTTATTCATTTCCAACTGCTAGTTGGAAATTAGAAAAAGGTCAAAATGGATAAATGCAGCGCAGACGTTCGGGTTTCGAGGTTAGGCAAACTTTCAAATTTGACGTAACAAGAAGAAAAACTTATCGTTTCTTGCCGTGTACCGTTTGTTGCTGCCTTTTGCTGAAGTTTTTAAATGATTTGCGAGTTTTAAAAAGAAAAAGTTTCTTTTCAATAGACTAAGTAATGTCTGTGTAGTCTCCTGTGATTGTGAATAGAGAAAATGGCTATAAAGCCTTCAAGTAAGTGAAGTATATATTAGTGTAAAGTATATTGAAAAAGCCCTGGACTCGTAAGTTTGTCAGGTGATTTTTCACTTATCGGATAAATTGCCGATTTTTGTCTAGGGTTAATAAAAAAACTATTCATCAATTAAAAATAAATTATTATTTTTAAAAAAAACCTGTTTAATATGCTACATTATTAAATATATTTTTTTATTTTTCATACTGACATTTGTAAAGTTATTTAACTGTCATTTGCATTGATTACACCGGATATCCTAATTCCCCAATAATAAGGTCCGAGTTCGATTCTACAAAACTCCAAGAATTTTTTTTATTACACTTTTTATACTTACTTTCTAAGCTTTAAAATTGTTTATTCACCATTGATATTGTACTTCACTTTTACAGTGCTAAACAGGTTTATATATATTAATTTCCGAAAAATAAATAAATATTATAAGTAATCTTACACCTCTCCCATGGATTGGAAGCATGATTTAATGCAGCCGTCAGATGTCGTTGTCATCGCGCACGGTGCCAATACCTTTTTTTTAAGAAATGTCTTTGCAAATGGTTCAAAAAAGTCATTATTTATTTTTCTCAAAAAATACGTTGATTTTACGTTATTTGCCCTTAAAACTCTGAAATTTTGTGTTTGATGAATAACAGCTAACATTTAACAAAACACAACTTGGTTTGTATTGGTCCCACAGCAATTATAAAAAAACATTTTATTCGTTTTTTGAAGCTACAATTTTGTTAATTACGGTTTTTTTTTGATGAAATGCATACTTATCAAGTTATTTCCAAAAAACCGATTAAAAACGTTAATTTTATTGACGGAAAACTTCGACTTTCGATCGCGAATAACTCGAAAAGAATGTATTTTACAAAAAAAAATGCATAAAACATTTTTTGCTTAGAAATCATTTTTCTATCGATTTCTGTGGTCGCAATATAAAAAAAATTCTACCCCCAAGATGGTTTGGCAACCACCCCCAAGGTAAAGGCGCCCTTCGGCATAATATAGATTTTGATGCTTGTACTATTCGCTACATAGTGTCAAAATTTTAAGTCATCTATGCATTTAAAAAAAAACGAGAGGCAAAATGGTTCGTTTTCTGGAGTAAAAAGTTTTATTTAAATAATATTGCGATTTTTTAAAAATCAAAATAGAAATGTATTCCTGTATTATTTAAAATAAGCGTAATGTAATAAAAATCATTAAAACAAACTTTTTTATATATCTTGACCACTCTCTGCATTACCAATAAAATTCAATAAATTCTATACCTTAGGTTTAAAAATAAATATATTAAGTTGGTAGCTTCTATCAATTGTTTATGACAGATTAATTTGTTTGCAAAAATGTCAGTTAAACTAACATTGGTATATATTAGGTATGAACGGCTCCTTTAAAGTCCTTTTAGAACGCTTGGATGAAGCTTGTGCCTGACAGATAATTTGTAACTTCTGAATTGGTTTTGCTTCAAATAAACTGATACTAAGGTGTATCGAAATAAATCACCATTGTGCAATATAGACCTTATCTGTAAGATAACTAATAAACGTCATTTACGTTATTGCATATTTTTAATCTGCTCGTTTTACATTATTTTAGACTTTTTTTTTAATCCAAAGTAAATTGCATAAAAAGAAGTCCATCAAAATTACCGATAATTTGTGAATAAAATGTGTTTTTTATAATTGCAAGAGTTTGTTCCATATTTCCGCGAAAAAGCCGGACTCCGCAGGAGAAAGGCATTTTCGTAAAATACACTTCTCCAATAAATTAACGCACCACCAAAACGTGGCCAGAAGCCAGAAGTTTAAAGTTAAGTTTTATCGAAACCACTTATCCGATTTGGACGTTTTTTTTTGTGATTGACAAGTTTTCTCTTTCAGAAAGTTAGTATACTACTCTATTAGCATAAAAAAATATATTTTTTTAAATACCGGGTGTAAAAATTATAACGTGTTTTTTCCACAAAATTTATATCATTCTGTGGAGTTTAGCAGTTACAGTTATCAAGTTATAATTTAAAGAAAACTCTAGCCCTATTATTTTAAAACGCTTCGTTTTTTGATTTACTCTTTTATTTTAGCTTCTGCATGAGAAACACATTTTAATATTATAACATGTTTTTATTAACTTTAATTTTCATAAAGAGCACTAGAGTAAGTAGCAGGCTATGGAAAAACAAAAATAAACAGTAATTGTAATCAGGTAACTGAAGCTGTCAAAAAGCAGTTGATAAAAGTGTGTTTCCTGTGTTAGTCTTTTTTTTTTGTAAAATCTTTAATTTTGCTAGTATGCAACCCGAAACACGAAATCTTAGTAGCGAAGAATGTGCTCAAGCATTAGTTCTATTTGAGGAAGGTTGGAATTACCGAAGAATTGGCGTACGATTTAATGAATGTCATACAACCATTTCACGGGTCATATAAAGATACAGGGAGACTGGAAGTAATGCTCGCAGACCGGGACAAGGAAGCAGGCGAATAACGACCCCGATTCTTGGGCGATTTTTAAGACTTTCAGCCCTAAGACAACGTTTTGTAACAGCCCGTACCATTCAAAGTCAGTTACGAGATGCCAGTGGCTTACAAGTTTATGGAGTAACTATTCGTACTCGACTAAGGGAACATAATTTGAGACCTAGAATTGCTGCTCGAGGTCCAGCTTTAACTAGAGATCATCGGGGAGCGAGGCTAAATTTTGGCAGGGAGCACCATAACTGGTTAGAGTCTAAATGGCAGCAGGTATTATTTACTGATGAGTCCCGTTTTTGTTTGTACAATAATGACAGGCGTATGCGTGTATATCTACGCCCTAACGAACGGTATGCTCAGTGTAATTTTTCAAATACCACATTAAGTGGAGTAGGACCTATGATGGTCTGGGAAGGCTATTCTTTGACTGGTCACACGGAACTTGTGGTCATAAATAATGGAAGCCTTACAGCTGAAAGGTACATATTGGAGGTTTCAGATCAACATATAGTGCCATTTGCGCCCTATATGGGCAAGGATTTTTGTTTATGCACGATAATGCCAGGCCTCACGTTGCTCGAGTTGTAACCAATTATCTCGCAGAAGTCGGAATTAATACCATGGCATGGCCAGCTCGAAGCCTGGATTTAATAAAGATCATCTGGGCTACTGTTGGAAGAAGACTACAAAAGGAACCTAATTAGTTAAACACGTTGGAAGACGTTGGGCGGAGGCTGATTTAATTATGGAAAGAAATGGACCAAAATGATATACGGTCCCTTTTTTAAGTATGAGCCGGCGCTGCCAAGAAGTTATTCGTACCAGAGACAGAAACATTCGCTACTGAGACTTTCGTTTATCATGTATCTTTGCTTTTGTTTCTTTTTTTTTTGTTAAATTTATTTCTCCATAAAAACATGTTCTGCTATAAATTTGTGTTTCTCTTTTAGTAGCTAAGATAAAAGAGTAAATTAAAAAACGAAATGTTATAAAAAGATAAGGATAGAGTTTGTTTTGGATTATATCTTGATACTGTAACTGCTAAACTCCATGGGGTGTTATTAATTTTATGAAAAAAGCCCGTTATAATTGTTACACCCAGTATTTATAAAAAATAAGTTTCTATGCCAATAGAGTCGTATACTAACTTTCTAAAGGCGCGTATAGACATAGAACAAATCTTCGTTTCGCAACATCGTCGCGCAACAATTTTTTGTTACGCATCGAAGTTCGGTGTTTCGATAAATTATTGTGTAACAAAACAACGTCGTATAACCTATAGCAGAACATTCTGACGTTCCATCTTTTTCCATGTACCATTTTAATTAATAAAAATAAATGTAATGGCGCGCTCTTGTTACGCATTCCCGTCCAAACCTGCAAACAGACGACGCAACATCAGTCCATATCATCTCTTTAAAGTGACGCTGAAAAATCGACAACTGATGGGACGCCGTGATGTTCCGATGTTACCGAGTTACGCTGTTACGATGTACCGTCCACACATGTTACGCGAACATGATACGAACGTATTACGATACGATGTTTTGTTCTATGTCTGTACGCGCCTTTAAAGAGACAACTTGTTATTAAAAAAATTGGATAAGTGGTTTCGACAAAAAATAACTTTAAACTTTTGGTTACTTTTTGGTGGTGCGTTAATTTATTGGAGAGGTATATAATAACAGACGATTGAAATTTGTAAAAAAAACACGTTGAATAAAAATATTGTCTGGTTATTTTAATGCACAAGTGTAATTTATTTGAATATTTTCTGAATTAATTGGGAACTTAAATTAAGTAAATTTAAATATTTTATAAAGAAAGCACTAACAGAATAAAATTAAAATGGTTAAAAATTACAATGCGATGCAATTTTTAATTTCTGCAGTGCAACTACCACTTTCATTTTGCGAAAATTGCACTCCTCTTATGGAAAATTTAACATATGAGGAAAATATTTATAGGATAATTTTGCGCTGAGTTACGATATACAGTTAAAATATTACCCCGGCTGAATAAACAGAATCTAGAATCCTAGTTACTAAACGTTCGTGCACTAGAATTCGAAAAATTGGCATAGTATTGTGGCACAGTATTTTAAGTAATAACTAAAATACTTCAAAATTGACATTTTTATAAGCTGGAATATATTTGAATGAAAAATTTTGTACATAAATAATAGTGATAAGTATAAACGTTATTGTAATCGTTTCGACTCTTTGGATCTGTAATTTAATTTTTTTCTACATAGTAGAAGTACTTTAAATAAATAAAGTATTTATATAATATATTTATTTGTACTCTAACACATAATACATATTAAAAAAATTATATTTATATATTGTGATTAAAAAAAAAAAAGAAAATTTAAAAAATGCTAATTTAAAAATGCCCCATATTTTTATTAGACTTATTTATTATATATAATTAACAATTTATTACATTTAATTAACAATTTATTATATCTAATTAACCATAATAACTGCAAAATTAATTCTTAATGTTGTGGAATTCTTTTAAAAGGATATTAGCCATCATAAAGCAATAAAAACATAATTTGAAGCCTTAAAAATTGCAAAAAGTACAAATTATGATTCAAAAAATCTAATTAGAGCTTCGAATACATAGTATACTGAAATATGATCTAAAAAATAGCAGAACTAGATACATAAGAAGCTCTCGAAACTTCGAAGATGAACCTATTTAATTCCATAAATGCTTAGGTGTTTTAGGTCAAATAAAATAATGAAAATTTTAAAATAAATATCGTCAAGTAAAAGTTATTTTGAGTCTGAAACAAAGAAAAGACTCATCCGATGAATCCTCGTTGTAGGTAATAACCAATGAATCTATGTTCATAATACTAACATTATCTGTGCGAGGGGCGTTCTGATTTACTTTTTGGGTATGTTAGACATAGTTTTTGGTGTTTATTAGGTATACTAATAATAATTTTGTCCCAAGTGAACAAATCTTCTGATCAAGAATTACATGTTTTTCAAATTTCTTCGTCATATTTTCTGTTCGCTTTAAATCATGCCATTTTAATTGAATTGAAATTACAATGGTAGAGAGGTAATCCTAAAACTTTATGGCCAAAACTTTCTGCATAATTATCCAAATGATATTTTTGCGGGTATTTTACATTCGCAAAAAATTTTTCATACTTCGTTTTTTAGTAAATCTTGATTTACATATATACTTCCTATTAAAACCCCATTTGGAAAGAGTCTTCTTGCTTTAGAATTTTCAAATATTTGTTCTTCCAGTTGACTGTAATACCTTGCATTGTCAGTTTTGATCAGTGGCGTTCCTAGAATAAAATATTTGTCGAAGCGTTTGTCAAGTGTAAATGTTACTGCCTTAATCTCAAGTATATAAATGTAGTTAAAACAAACCTTTATATATAAGTTTTTAATGTAATTTTAGTTTTAATTAAGTTTTTAAATTCAACTATCATCATAATCATAAAAGTATTTTTGTAAAAAACCCCTTAGTTTAAGGTAAGATTAAATTTTAATAATGTAATAGGTAAAAATTCAATAAAAAATTTTTGTGTTAGTTTATTATAAGATATATATAATATATATATATATATAAAATATATATATATATATATATATATATATATATATATATATATATATATAATATTTAATTATATTATATTATAAATTATTATATATATATATATATATATATATATTATATATATTATTTATATAAAATAAAATATTATATATAATTTATATATATAATTAAATAAATCAATTTAAATTATAATACAAAATCTTTTTGTTGACCTAGTTTGATTTAATTATATTTATTATTTTATGTATGTCTTGGTTTATCCCATTCTATTAAATCTTTTAAAATTTAAACCTATTATCGTTAATAAAATGGAAATAACTAAAATTTCCAAATATTCACGTTGAAAAAGCTTTTAATGACAAATATTCTAAGAAACAAAAATGTTTCAATAATGCTTAAAACTTAGCCAAACTAATTGGTACTGGATATAGTATACAAATAAAATATTTAAAATTCGGTTAATTCATTACATATAATTTCTCTAAAATATTTGGTATCCCTGTTACCCGTTTTGTTAATATAAATGGGCAATAAGTGAACGTTAAAATAAAAGGAAATGCTATCAGACTAAAAAAATTTAGAAAATAACTGCATAGTTATCACATTATATATTTCTGTCATTACCACATTTAAGTGCCTACCTACACCTATAGAAAAATCATAAAAATAGTGATTTTGCCGTTATTGACCACTCCGTCAGCTTATCCATTAAAGATAAGAGAGGTATTTTTCTGGATATTTTCCAGTTGTGTGTCAATACGTTACACCGCAGCTTTTCAATTGATCAACAAAGCGCGATTTATGTTAGGTTATCAAATGATGAACAGGTAGTTTTTACACATCTTACCAAGTTGCCAAATGCAAGCAGGGGCTTTAGAAATATCATTAATCTTTATTATTGCATTGGACAAGTTAGTCCAGGAGGCCACCGCAAAAAAGCTTGCCAATAAGAGATACGCATAAAACATTTTTTTTTATAAATTACTATGAACTATTGTCAATTTAAAGCCGCACTACTGCCTTAGATCAGCGGGTTAAAATTGCATTTTTTTAACAAGAAAATATCGTGAAAGATATAATTGAAATTACAGGTCTAATAAAACTACGTAATTTTTATTAAATAAATTATTCTGTAGCTCTTTAGTTTTTTAGCTATTAACGATTTAAATTTAAGATAAAAATGCAAAAATCTCTAAAAATAAAAGAGGAACGAAAAATGTATTAAACAAAAAACATGCATTTAACTAAGCTCTATAAAAAGATTTTATACACATTTTTAATAACATAGGTTAGATTAGTAACATTTTGTGTTTTTTTGCCACTACTTAGCTTCTTTTATTTTTCTCTTAATTTTACTCATTTAATAAATAGGTCAAAATCAAATTATTTTTGCCTGATTATTCAGAATGGCTTCTCCAACAAAAAAAAAATGGTATATAAAGTTTTTTATAGAGAACTTTGAAATGATTAAACGGTAATGAAATAATGTAAATTACAATACTAAGCGCTTATATTCAATTCACATTACGCCATTAAATTTGACATTATATTGAGTTTTGTTATAGGCAATAAATTACGAACTTTAATGATAAAAGAATAAAGTTTTAATTTAATATATTATAACCATTTATGAAGATGTTTAACCTGTGATCAAAAAATGTTATCAAATATATTAAAAAAACACATTACACAAAAACAAAGACAAAGGGATACAAATTAAATTACAGTCATAGGTAGCCGGGATAAAATTTTGTTGTACAGGTCAAAGATCGCAACAGCGACGAAAAGATTGTTTCGATATTGTCAATTGAAATATTTTAAATGTTGCCACAGTAACACGTATTTCTTTCTAAATATTCGGTATGTCTTTTATGGTGTTTTTGGTTGAATAATAATGGCACTCCCAAAAGTAAAGTATTCCGAAGGTAAAATATCCCTCCAGTCGGATCTTCGGGTTAGGGTGCATTGGGGGGGCCACCATCGAAATGTCTGATATTATTTATAAATATAATATGCGGACCTAACTCCAACGTTTACTCTGAGAACCGTATCTCCAATCTTCTAAACCCCACATACTATTTCTTACCGAACCCAAATAAGTTCCAAAACATTAACCAACCACCTCCTTTTCCAGGTTACGAACTCATTTCATCTTTTTGACCCCATGGTGGTGTATGTGCTTACGTCCGCAATAATCTCGTTTGTGGTTGAGTTTCCAACCTCGAATCAGGTAGGCTTAATATTCTTTGGCTTAAACTTACCTTCAGATCTTCTACTAAATTCGTATGCTGTATATACCGGTCCCCATTTGACAATTTCCACACCAAGTTCTTTGACTTTCTTCTGATAAAGATTGACTCGTCCTCGTGGATTTTATTGTTTACAATAAGGACTGGTTAGGTTTTACAAAAACTGACACACAAAGCAGAAAGGCCGAAAACTTCGCAATTAGTAACTCGCTCACCAATCTTATTACGGAACCTGCCTACTTTCCTAGGGTTTTCACCCGTAATTTTATTCCTCTAGATCTTTTTTTTAACTTCTAACCCTAAACTCTACCAAGCAACAGTAACTGCTCCCCTTGGTCGCTCAGATCATGGCCTGGTCACTGTTTGATACTCTCGAAGGCAACTGAATGTATACCTCCACGCACTGTCTGACACTACAACTCGGCGGATTGGTATGGTCTGAGAGATTTCTTTGCTATTTGCCCTTGGGATCCTACCTGCTTTTCCACTTCCTTCAAAATTTGCAAACAACCTACCGAAACAATTTAAATGGGCACTGGTATCTAATCCTCATACCAAAAAATATCCAAACCTCCAAATGACAAATCGTGGTTATCTAAATCCTGTAGACTTTTAAAAACTCAATCCCCCAAAAACTTTTTTCAAAACCCTAATTCCAAAAACCGGCAGGGTAGCATCCAAGCAAGAAATCAGTATAATTAAACTATTTCAGAAGCCAAAAACCGTTTTAACAATCGAATAAAAAATAAAGTCATCTTTTGCTCGGATGGCAGTAAATGCTTCTGGTCCATTGGCAAAAACAGTAGTCAAAACTTTTGCACAAATTGTTTTTCACGTGAATTTTTTTCTACCCATAAAGGAAATTTTACTCTCGATCCTCCCGTTAATCTTTCTTTTTCAACAGGTAAAACTAACCATCAAACTTTCTTTTAGTTATTAAATTGTTCAAATTTAAATTCAATATAATAAAAAATTAATTATTTTGTTTTTGTATAATTTTAAATGGCAAAAAAAAATAATATGCCACTAAGTATTAAATATTAAAATGTTTTACGAATATTGTTATAAGTTAAGCATAAAAAACATTTTATAACTTACATATTAAATATAGTTAGAAATTAATTGAACGCCTAATATAATTTTATATATTTTTCGGCATGCTTATCTTGTAACATATTTTTAATTTTTTTTTCTTTCATTTTTTTAGGTAAGTGCCATACAGCAAATATTCTGGAACCCATTTTAAGTGTAAGTTAAAAAACCACACAACTACCCACAAAATGTAAATATTATCTTTGAATCGATAATTAGATTAGTTATTTTCTCCAATCAATAAAATTTGTTTATTAAGTGATTATATAATTGTATGTAAACGTCGTATAGACAAATAGCCAATATAGAAATAAAATTAGCAAACAAGAATTTTGTATTAATAAAAATAAAATTTATCGTAACCCATTATGGAGCTAAACATAAACAGTGACTTAAGTATTTTATTGTTGCTTTCTAAAATACGAGTGGGGAGTAGGGATGCGCGATGTTTATCGATGGTTAAAACCATCGATGGTTGGTTGATCGATGATCAATATTTTGCCATCGATGGTCGGGTATCGAAAACATCGATGATAACATCGATGTTGCCATCGATGTTTAACATCGATGTTTGGCTTCGATGTCGCATCCCTACAAGAGGGAAGGTAGGAAACCTGTCGCTTTTCTGTGGGTACTTTCACGGCTTCTGCTTCAAGGAGTTGGTCGATTGATCCTTCTCTTGCAGCTTCCAAGAAAGCAACATGAGAGGTCACGAAATTACTACTTTGTTCGTTTTATGGGGCAGGATAAAAGATTTAACATTTCGTCAAAAGCCTAATTCAAATAAACGAACTGAAAGCAGTTTTCTTTCTAATACAGAAATAATAAATGTGGCAAAGCGAAGCACACGGTTCAGTTGTCAGATGTACATAATGTAAAAACGGCTGGCAATTTGAACAAATATTATAGTAACTTAATTGTTTAGATGGTAGTTTCAAGTTAATAAATAATAATTAAATGTTATATAAGATTCAAAAAGTCTTTTTAAAAAAAGTACAAACATTTTAAATATACGTTTAAAACTGGTTTAAGCCAACTGAACCTCGCACTTTATTTAATACATACTACCTGCAATTTTGTATAAAAACTAAGACCTATATTATTATAATTAATATTATTAGACAAAATTAATATAATTAATATTGTTGAATTATATTTTGTAATTAATTTATATAATTCGATATTATTACTTATCAGACAAAAATAATAAATCTTTCTTAATTCCGAGCCGAGCCGCACTTCGCTAAAAGATCATAGTGTCGTGGCTCTTTTGGCGGAGCCTTTGAAGTTGGCGGTACGCTATGGATGCTAAAATGCTAATAGACCATGAACGAACCATCGCATCGTACCATCGATGTTAGAAAAACATCGATCTTGTATGTTCAATATATCGTTACCATCGATGGTCAGGTTTCGATGTTGCCATCGATGTTTAACATCGATGTTTGGCTTCGATGTCGCATCCCTAGTGGGGAGTATCAGATAATGTGAGTAAAATAAAATAAAAATTTTGTCTTAAAATGAGAGAGAAACAGTTAAACATTTTAAAATATGTTTTCTTTGTATAAAAAATATTTTTTATTATAACTCAGTCGCTTATATATAATATTTTAAATTTAAAATCTGGTTGTAGGTCAGTAAAATGTAAGCTTTTTAAGAAAGTAATAAGTACGTTTTGTTTTTTAGATATGTTGATAAGTACCAGTACCATTAAACATAAAAACTAAAATGACAAATGTGTCATCTGTAACCTTTTTTATCTTGTGTTAGGCAGTAATAGAAATATTATTAAAAGTACATCACGTAAAGATTTTTATAACAACTAAAATATCTTATTTTTAATGCAAGTAATACAAAATCATTATTTTTAATTACACAGGATCATTAAAGTTGATTTAGCTATTATATAAAAACCTATCGATGACCTATTAAGCTGACTATCAAATTTTAAGATCAGGATTTTTCCATTATTCCTATTTTTGTCGTGATATATTGCACCCGTCTAACGCATTACGCCATTATGAAAGTCAACCTTTTGTCAACCTTTTAACCTGTTTCTTTAGAAAAGAAGATAAATCGTCCTTCAAAATCACCTATAAGACTAAAACAGTCATTATCAATAAAGTCGGATTTCCATTGCTTTTTTACCTTAAACAAAGTAAACAACTTTTATTTTATTTGTTTTGTTAATATTTTATTTTACTATTGCTACTTTGGTCACCTATTTTATTCTATTGTAGTAGCCATTAATACTTTTAAATGAATTTGGTGTTAAAAAACGCGGCTTTAAAAAGTTGAAGTAATTGTATTTTAAAATATAAAGTTTACGTTTATGTCTTAGAATAAATTCAAGAGATAATGGGTTATGGGTTGTTAAGTTATAACTATTTTTTATAAAATAAAACTAAGCATGGTAAAATTTAAACAGTACATTGGTAATTCCAACATTTATTTTTATCTCATGACCAACTTAATGCAAACTGCTACGTAATTTGTGGTGCTCTTACAACGTTTAATTAAAAAACTAGACTATACTCATAAGACTATAAAAAATAAGAAAAATATATTGTTTTTTGGACACAAATTTAATCACTTTTATTAAAAGTCTAAAAACCATAGACTTCTCATTCTACTTGCTGTCCTGAAATTTGCCCTAATATTTTAAGGGTTTTTTTTATACATATTATTAGGTTATAATTTAACTGTATTTCAAAAATTGCAAAAGCTTTATTTATGCCTTGTTGTTGGTCTTAATTAAAAAATATCCCCAATTGTTTATTTGTTAACTATCTTATTTGTTATATTACACAAGAAAGATCTGGTTCAATATATATATATATATATTATATATATATATATATATATATATATATATATATATATATATATATATATATATATATATATATATATATATATATATATATATATATATATATATATATATATATATATATATATATATATATATATATATATATATATATATATATAAATATATACAAGTTTTATATATCATTTTGAATTATTTTTACTTTTAAGTGTAAAAAATAATGCGCTGTAACTTAAAAATCTATTTTCCGACATGTAAAATTTTGACAAAGTAGTGCATTATTTTTGAGTTTTATTTTAAACTTAAAACATTAAAAAGGCCAATATGAATGTGTTAAAGGTATCAAATAAATTATAAAAAAAATACGTATATTTAAAACTTTTTTTATTGTTCTGATTCTCTATATCGGATGATTTTCGATATCTCAATGCATGCGTGACCAATTTGACATGTGACATGTATAATACAAAATAAAGATTTTAAGATATAAAATGACGGTTAAAAAACATATATAACCGAACAAATCTGACTACGAAGTCGCTCCAAAAGTTATTTATTATTTTATATTTATTATTAATACTCTTTTAGGTAACACGTATTCAAAACTTTTCCTTTTGAGAAACGTTTAATCAAATCGAGAAAAAATAAAACTTGGGCATAGTCGTCAGTCTATAAGTCTAAGCGTTACTGGCTATAGGCAACACTTAATACTTTAAAAAGGTTAGAAAGATAACTTAAAAGACTTCCTATGTATTTATAAACTTGCCGTTAGCGTTGGTGCTCACGTCGGCGTTAAAGTCGGCGCTAGCCTTAATAGTGATTAATTTATATACCAAAGTTGACGTTGAATATATCTTAAATTTTATGTTAAACCAAAAACATTTTCTAACAAAACCTACCCTACCACATATTTAAAAAAATTAATGACAAACAATGCAAAATTTGGTAAATTATTCTTACAATAATAAAATTAGATTATGGATTAAAATTTGACGTACTATGAAATATCTCTTATCTCCATTTTATAAATAAGTGACCATATGACCAATGAATACTTTAACGTCAATAGCTAGCGCTGATACTGTTGTCAACGCCAGCGACAAATTTAATAAATCTACCGTTATGCGTTTCTATTCCCAATGTAAAGAAATAATATTGCAAATTGTTAATGATCACAGATAACTGAAAAGTTTTATTTAATTTTTGAAAATGTTTGAGTTTAAATATCAAAATTTTAAGGCACTTATCTTTACTTTTTTTAATTAAAATTTTCGTATCTATACCAATAAGTAGACAATAGTGTGTCTAACTAGTGAAAGTGAAACTTTTCCATACGGAAATGCCGTACGCTTGGCTTCGCTTCGCGTCGTTCGTGTAAGTTACCAAGTGCGGCAAAGACACATACGGAAGCTTGTTAGGAACCAATGTTTTTCTACAAGCGTGAGAAAATTAAAACTGTAAAATAATTAAAGAATGTTCTTTTTTAAATAATAACATCTAATATTTTCTTTATCATTTACAATCTTAAAGGCATCGAAATTGACACTTGGAATTAAAATAAAGCCAACCTTGCCGCTCGGCCCTCCGCACAAGCATGCGAGAGAGAGAGAGAGAGAGAGAGAGAGAGAGAGAGAGAGAGAGAGAGAGAGAGAGAGAAGAAGAGAGTAGAACTTTTCTCAGATGTTGATTGGTCAGTTGTTGCTTACCATAATTACCAATATTTGTTTACCAGACTTTAAAGTAAAAGATAATAATATTAAAATGATTTAAATAAAGAAGAATACAAAAAGAGTTTTGAAAATACAATGTTAAACTCAGAATATCTTTAATTAACAAAACAGCTATTTTCGACAGCGTAAAAGAATTTTATTGATGTGCAAAAAATTTTTTTAAGTGTAAAAAACGACAAAATGTCTTTTTTTCTAATTAACAAAAACTACTTTTCCGCACTAGCGTGAAAGAACTTTATCTTTCTGCAATAGTGCAAAAAATTGTCTCTTTTTATATGGAAATGCGAAAAAGTGGTCTTTTTCGTCCGTAGTAAAAAAAACTAATTACTTATTTTATATTTTTTTTACATATAATACTAAAGGCACTGTCCAGCATAAAAAACCTAAATGTTAAAATTTACCTTATATTACTAAAAAACAAACTTTTTAACTTCTAATTTGATCTGGAAGCATTAAAAAACAGATCGATTTTGCTGGGGAGCGGAGAGTAGAAAATTTAATTACTTTCCGTGATCGATTAAAGAAAAAAGTCTTTAAGATAAGAATAATAATTATTATTTAATAGGTTTTTACTGGTGATTGGGTCTCATTCTTTGATATTTTAACATTTACTTGGCTATCTATTTATTTTTTGCAGTCTTACATTTAAAAATTGCTTTAAAATTATGATAAATTAAAATCAAAAATAATATTAAAAAAATCACGTATTTTTAAAAATTAAATATTTAGAAGTTAATATAAAAAGTTAAATTCTGATAAAGTACAACTAAAAAGTCCTATGTTTAACTTCTTTCTTTTAAAAGAAAGCACATTGTTTAAAAAGTTTGTATCTCACTGAAGCGACCAGAGCGTTTTCTGTAGATATATATTTTTTATTCTCAAAAATAATATTTGCCAATTAACATATCGCCGGTTTAAATTTTAGTGCATGCCAAAATTGACAGTTGTTAAAAATACATGTGTTACAAATTGTACCCACAAGTAATTTAATACCTGTTAACCTGAAAAATATTGCAGTTTTTTTTAAATATAATGAATCCAAAAAAATTAAAATATTTATAGGTTTTTTATTATGTTAGGTAAAAATAATAGTTGTATCTTTTATATTTCATAATTTCATTTTTTAATCTTAAAAAATATTTAAATAATCCATCTTTGATGAGTAATAACATTTTAAATATTTAAAAAAAGACAATGACTGATTTGTCACTGAATTGTTAAAACCCTTTTCATTTTTAAATAAATATTTTTTTAAAAACCATCATAAAGCCATAATTGTTTATTTTTTTGTAAAAAATAACTTTTAACTCCACTATTCAGCCAAAAACAAAAGTGAGCTTTTTAAAAAAAAAAAACATTAGTCGCCGTCTTGGCAGAATTTAATATTTGCGGTTAGTCCTTAGACGCCTCGTAATTTTATTATAAGGATTAAAGCATACTTACGGTTATTGTTTATTGTTTCCTTTAAGAACTCTAGGCCCAAAGAATATTGACTTTTTACATTAAGGACCCCGCATTTTCTTATTGAAAATGGGTTTCGGTAATTTTTTTAAATTTTGCATTCTAATAGTCCTTAACACGCTGATCAAAAGTCTTCAAGGGCACAAAACCCAAGAGCCTTTTTAACCCCCCCAAAATCACCCACAAAGTCACTAGGGAGTTTTCCTCACAAAAAAAGGGTTTCGACCAATTGATTTTAAACTTTGTTCAGTAATAGATCCCAATACGCTAATCAAAAGTCTCCACGGGCACAAAACCCGAAAACCCCTCAAACCCCTTATATCATCCCCAAAAGTCACTGGGGAAAATTTTTACTGATAGTTTGGACAATTGTTGGGCGAAATTTTGGTAGTGTTGTCGAATTGTAGCCACTTACATACTAACAGAGCTACAGCCTGACATCCCCTGTACCTAGATTTCTTACGAAGGATGTAATCCTTCCCCAGTAAAACTTCTGCTTCCCTATTGGCTGGGGGCAAAGCCATTATATCATGAATTCTATTCCACAGCCAGCTGTATGGCACCGTGTTACCATCTAACCCCGATATTAGGATACCCACTTACATCCCCCCCAAGGGCGTTCAATATGAAATTCTGGTTAGTCTGCAACTATTTAACTGGCTACAATTCGACAATACTACCGAAAAATTCCGCAAAGCAATTGACCAAACTATCAGTCCAAATTATCCCACTGACCTTTGAGGGTGATTTCGGTAGGGTTGGGGACTTTTCGAGTTTTGTGCTCGTGCAGATTTTTGATCAGCGTGTTGAAAACTATCACTATGCAAAGAAAAATCCCCAGTTAAGGATACTTCTTGGAGGGGTTTTATGCCCGTGGAGACTTGGAGAACTATCACTATGCAAAGTTTGAAAACAGTCGACAGAATCCATTTTCCATCAGAAAAATCCCAGTAACATTTGAGGGTAATTATGAGGGAGAGCGGTTGGAGGAGTTCTCGGGTTTTGTGCCCGTAGATACATTTTATAAGCGTGTTAAAAACTATCAGTATGTGGAGTTAAAAAAAAAATTGACCGAAACCCATTTTCCATAAAAAAATTGCGGGGTCCTTTATAAAAAAAGGACGGGAAGCATATTATATTATATTATATTTATGATGTTGGCTCTATACCAAATACAACAATTATGTTTTTTGAGATTAAAATAAACAATATATTATTCCAAAAAAGTAGAATTGTTATAAATTGTAAATACAATAGCGACTCCTAATAAACAATGAGAACCAAGGAAACAAAATCACATGCCAGTATAGGCAATGAGAATTAACCGAAGTTATCGGCAATTTAATTTACTAAATTACATATTTCCGAAAATTCTTGAAACAAGAAACTGTACTATAATGATTAGGTTTACTAGTTAAATGTTTTATGTTATTTTTTATGCACGTTTAGAATATTTTATTTTTGCTTAAAACATAACGCATGGTTATAAATTATTATTTTATTATTTAATTTTAAATTTCGCGTTGCATAAAATATAGGTTAATAACTAACAATAAAAAATTACTGTGCTGTGTATTGGTTAATATAATTTTATATTTATTAAGTTTTTAACACGAAGCTTTTAAGTCATCTTTATTAATATTAACATTAAAACAACATTACCCAGCAGATAACATAAAAAACTTTTAGAAAGGTATAATTTATTTATTTACCCTCAACTTTATAGGTATTCATTTAATATGAAAAATAATTAAATTTCTTTTAACGAAAATATATTTGTAAAAAGGATAGCTAATAAGATACTTGTGCTTAACATAATTGTGTGATTTTTTAATAAATCAAGAAAGTCATATTACAGGAAAAAGTTTTTTCACCATATAAAGTGATTCTTTACCGTAGAAAAATGGCGACAATCAGAGCTGTCAAAACTTGAAGTACTTGAAGTAAAATTTAACTTTAAGTACTCTTTGTCCTTGAAGTATTTTCCTTCAAGTACTTTTTATTAGGAAGTACTTGTACTTGTACTTGATTAATTTATATCAAAATACTTAAACTTTTATTTGATTTGACCAAGTAAATTACTTGAAGTATTTTTCTAAGTACTTAAAGTATTACGATGTACTTGAAGTAAATAAAGTATTCCAAGTAAAAAGAAAGTACTTAAAGTAAAAAGAAATCAATTAAGTGGACAAATTTATTCACGTTAGATAATCGCGCAAACAGGTTAAAACAGGAAAATCATCCGACCTTTGCTGACTCTGATACATTAGAGCTATAATGTATCAGAGTCAGCAATTTAACTGGCACCAAGAATGATAAAATTACAAATATTTTTAAATACTTTTAATATTATAGGTACTTAAAAAAACCATCAAAATATTGTATAAATACTGGTTTAACAATTTTTGGAAAATATTTTTTATTTGTTTCTAACTTTATTTAAAGATACCTGTATTTAAACTTTTATTTCACAATCATTATCTGGCCACTTTCTTCTCTTTAAGCTTTTCTACCAGCTTTATTTTTTTAATACGGAACCAACTTGTTTTAATTAATACTTAAAATACTTAAGGGGGGACTTTTGGGTACGTGCATTAGTTTAACATACCTTTGTTGTTAGAGAATATATTGGGTTAATTACTAGTTTTGGGAAGTTATATGGTTTTAAAACATAAAATAAAAAATGCATTCAGATCGAATTAAAAAATTATTTTTTCAAACCAGAAACATTTTCCAAAAAAATGATTTTGCTAAAAATCTTATACATACATTACAATAACAGACTTTATAGGTAAGGTAAATTGTTAAATTATCAAAGTATACATTTTCTTTTGCGCTAATACATACATTTAACTTAATGTTATTAAAAAATGCTAGTCAGGTAAAACTACTTTTACTTCCAGTACATTTATTTACTTCAGTTACTTTGGTTTATTTCAAGTACTTTGTTTTACTTTAAGTACTTTGTTTTACTTTAAGTTAAATATTTGGGTAGTACTTCAAGTACTGTTCATCATTCGTGTTTTTTTTTTGTAATTATCGGATCTAAGTGTGTACTTAAATTAAAATATTAGGTTGCAAAATATTTAAAATGTAAACCCTAATAGGCCTGTTTATTATTCGTCCTAACTGATAAATACAAATCTTATTATACGTTATTGCTAAAGCGCCCAATTAAAAATATGCGTTGTAATGAAATTTATTCATATTTAAGTTAATTAAAAATCTAACTTTAAACTATAGTTACGTTGATCGTTTTTACTTTGAAAATTTCAATTTATTAAATTATGAAAATTAAAGATTTAATACTTACCCATTAAACACACTATTTAATACTAGCAAAATTGTTAATAAAATATTTACTTATATTTTTAATTTTTTAATAATACTGAAACCAACGATCTAACTAATAAAAAAATTATATTTAAAAAAGCAATATAAATTGAACATTTCATAAATAAAACCATTTTTTATATTCAGAACGATAATAACATTTTAACAAATTATTTGTCAATTTATGCCCCAGTTAGTAACAATGTTTTTTTAGCGATTAAATTATCAAAATTATAATATTTCTTGATTTTTTCGGGATGTATATGGATCTTCGGTAATCAACTTGACAGATGTTTTAACGATTGTTATTTGGATGGCAAGGGTATAAATAGACTTAATGTATATTTTGCATGTTTCTAGTTGCCTACGCCATAATCGTTTAGTAATAGAAAATTATGCATTAATAAGGGCTATAAATGAATGATTTTGTATACACTATTATTAATACCCATAAATAAACTATCGACGAAAGGAGCTATTTACATTTCTAGTGAGGTATTAAATTAGTGTATGTTTTGTCACAGGTATACCATACAATATCTACGATCCATTTTCCCTACGGGGGATAGCTTCAAGATTATTTTTAAAACAATATACTTTAAAAAAAAATATTTTGCTATGACTTTCCTTTCAGAAATGGGTAAAAATTTAAATTAAAAACCTTTTAGTAACTTATGTGACATTTTATTAGTAATATGCCAAAAATAATTTTAAAGTTATTTCTTGGAAAAAAAACTGGTTTTTGTTAAACTCACAAAAGTAAATTAAAAGCTCTAAAAAAACTCATTATTAGTACAATTGTAAATTAATATAATTATTATAAATATTATTTATATTTTTATTAGATTAATATAATCTAGCCAGGTCCCCTATAAACGTTACTAAAATTTAAAAAAATCTGCCAAAAGATAAAAGTAAAAAAGTACACGCTGTATCCTGAAAACAATACACTTTAGGACCTATATTTATAAAAACGGTTTTTTATAAAATAAGCTGAGAAATCACCTTCTAAAATATCACATAGTTTTCAAAGATCATTGCAAACATGGGACGTCACTAAAGATACAAAACAGCAAAGGTATCAGAATGATTTATTGAAGATTTCATCAGAAATAAACAACCCCAACAGCAGCCATGCGGTGTCTCTTTCTCCTTCCACCACTTAACCTTATAGTGATGGGAGAGGCAAGAATAATCTACTTCCGGCTGCAACAGAAACCAACTGGTTTCTACGCTAGTTTAAGACATAACCACATAAAAAGTCAGGTTGACGCCAACATTCTGGACATGAGAATAGACCAGATGATTCTACAATACTCATATAACAAAAACTTTGAGGTAGAGTAGGAAAAGACTTCGCATATTAGTAGGGCTGTTAACTTGGCACGATAACCTAAGAGAATCCTACACAAGATATGCTCATACAATGAGAATTCAAGTTGCAGAATATGCGACGAGAGGGAAGAAATAGCCTACCATATCCTGTTCGAATGTTAAGCGTTGAATCACAAAAGACGGGCATTATTTGGACAACCGAAAATGAGCCCATAGGAATATATCAATCAACCAGTATCGGGGTTATACAGACTTGTAAAAGGAACAAGACAAATAGAAGGTTTGGTATAAAAGATAATGGGGCTCCGCTGCCACAGCTAGTAAATTAAGACGGCTCCAGGAAGAAGAAGAAGAAGAAGGAGCAGGCCCTAACAGGTCTAAATGAGGCAACACTTTTAGAAAAGTACAGTCCATCTTTTGAGGCTACGATGTTTCCACTTTGTTGGTCCCTTTATCTCTAACTTTTTCTGGCTCTGTGTTAACAAACTGTCTTCTACTTTACCTAAGGTACCCACGGTACTCACTTAGTCTTTTAACCTGGGTTTACTGCTTCAAGATAAAAAATAAGTTAGATTTCAGTGGTTACAAGATAAAAGTTTTACAATAACCTTTATACATTTTTGTAATATAATAATTTTTAGAGAAATACCTTAAGTCATTTACTGAAATTCTTTTACCTAAGAAAGAACGAATTAATATATAATAATCTAATTTAAATACATTGTACAGTATGCATTAAATGTTCCAAAACTGCGGTAATTTCGAACGGAAAATAAAACTGGTATTTTGTTAACTATCCTAGTCGAGGATCTAAGCTATAAAGTACACTTGTTACTGTCTAATAAAACGCTTCTTCTTGCTTCCCAAGCTCTGAAATTTATAAGTTGGTCTGCAACATGTGCCCAATATATCAGGCACGTTGCGACTATAAACCAGACATTTATATTCTTATTTGGCAGATATGTTTTTTTGGCAGGCTCTCTAAATAATATAGTATACGGTTATCTACATGTCTTTGAAATCGTGTTTGCTGGGGCCAAACAGTTTATTTTTATGTATAAAACGAATTATGTACCCCATTTTGTTTTTTCTTTTTTATAGCTGTCACCCCTTGATGACTTTATAAAACATGTATGAAATAAATATAACAAGAAGTAGAAAGAATTAAGTCTAATACGTAATTTTTAATCACAGTCGTTTTTTCTTCAAATAACTTAAAACACTTATGGTGGTGGATAACACATATAAAAGTGTTAATTACCTTTGCTTAGTCGGATATTAAACCTATTAAAGTACCATTATACCATTTTTTTAGATTGTCTCTTTTATTTTTGGTAAACTGGCTTTAAATTAGCTTTACAATCACAAAGTATAGATATAAGGAGTCCGAACGTAATGTTTAAAGTATAGTTACAATATGAGGAACAAATTTTTTGTCGGCAAAACGCGCTACTTTACAAGAAGTACTCGTTTAAATCATTACGCAGAAACTATTGTTGCTATCTACGTTACCTTGAGGTTAACGGTTGACGGTTGATGAATATTAACGCTTAGAAAAGAACTATTTCAGACTCCCAGTATCTATACTTCGTTCTTACAACCTTTAATTGCTAAGGAATCCTAGCTACCTCCATATAATTGAATTCATTTAAAAGTATTCATTTTTGTAGTCCTAGATGCTTGTGATGCTGATATTATAAGGCAATAATTTTTGGAGAAAATTCCAAAACCTGTTAACCAATTTAAATACTTGCGCATTTTTTGACACTGAGGTAATTGTCTAGAAAGTTGCATCCACTCCAATTTTGACCCAATTTGGTGTACAAGAATTTTTTTGCGAAGCTGATCACGAATCTAAAAATCACTTTTAAACGCCGCAACTATGTATACACCAGTATTATTCAGTAAACATGGCCGCCCCGTTTGAAAGTGAAGCTTCGCAATTTAATGAAAAAAAGGTGTAAAATAAACATAAAAAATAGTTTTTAAAAGGTGTTTATAAAATATTATGTTCCAATTTGGTGTAAAAATCATAAATTGTATGTAAAAAGAGGGGGAATATGGTGAAAAGGTTAGTTTGATTTTTAACTTTGATGATGAATATCTCGAAAACAAAACGTTGCTGAAAAAAATGTTTAGATTCGTGATCAGCGCCCTGAAAAAAACCCGTATACTAAATTTGGTCATAATCGAAGTAGAGGCAACTTTATAGACAATTACCGATACTGATACCAATTATACAGGGTGCCTCGAAAAGGTGTAACGATATAAAACTTTAGTTTTTAAATGGGGCACCCTGTATATTATTGTATTTTTGAATCTCCTAAATTCTAGAAATATAATGTATAATAGTCTATACCTATCTTTAACAGGTTGTGAATTACTGACAATTGAAAATCAGCCTTTGATATTCAGACATATTTCTAGTAGCATACCTTATACCTAAATTACGTGGATATGTTTTGTGCTTCTCTAATTTCGTTAATCAGTTGTCATTACCGTTGTCATTTAAACATCATATAATATTAATATTAAGTAGAAGCCGCCAATTAGTAAAGAAATTAAAACAAATCTGTTACTGTCGGCCATAGAAAATCGACATATTAATTTAAGAAGCTTGGCTGATCAACACATGATCTGGAAATCATTTATTTTAAATATATCTAAATATGCCTAATATAAAGTTAGACTAGGCCATAAATTATAGGTAGATAAGATTAATCGCATAGCTAAATTTTGTGAGATAATGATGGCTAATTGCGATGGAAATCCGGACTTTTCAAAAAATATAATTTTTTTTTTAGATAAGGCCACATTTTTTCTATGTGAACATGTTAATGTTCGATGCTGGTCTAAAACAAATCCGGATTTGTTGTAAACATGTCATACACAGCACACTCAGATAGTTAAAGTCTGCGCAGAAATAGTATGAATTCGAGTTTTTTGATTAAAATTCAATTGGGCAGTTGTCTTAAAAATTTTTACAAAATCAGTTAATTCGAGACTTAATTAATTTATTTCCTTGAGAAAATATTATAAAATAATTAGAAAAATCACTATGGTTTTAACAGGATGGAGCACCGCCGCACTATCAGAGGGAAGTTAGAAATTATTTAAATGCAGTTTTTCAAAATAAATGGATTGGGAAAAGAGCAGCGATCGAATGGTCAGCTAGATCGCCTGATCTAACCCCAATTAGAATATTTTCTATGTAGCGTTTCTCAAGGGGTGGTTGGCGAACCCCTAGGGGTTCGCGAGCTGGTAATGGCGGAATTTGTCCTTAATATTGCAACGCCAACCATTCTCTAAAAGCTGTTTTGAAGATCATTTTTTAGTAGGCATCTAGCTTAGTGTTAAACATGAATAACCTATCTTAGCAGAAAAGGCCAATAAAATTTTATTACCGATCTGCACAACGTATCTCTGTGAGAAAAGATTTTCAATATACACTTACCTTAAAGATAAGTACAGAAATAGATTAAATGCGGAACCCGATCTAAGACCTAAACTTTCAGACATTGAAGCAAAGTTTGAATTTCTATGTTCCTCCATATTTTAGTCTACTTTGCTCAATACAACTAATATTCATACCATTAATAAATTTTAAAAACAGCCGAATAGTACTGTTTTATTTACTCTCACTAACGACTGCACAGGGGGTTCACCAATATATTCTAATTTTCATAAGGGGTTTGCAAAAAGAAAAAGGTTGGGAACCGCTGTCCTCTGGGATTATGTCAAAGTTTAAGGTAAATAGGCCACAAGATTTGTATACACTTAAAGAAAGATTTCAGAAAAAAATAGCTGACAAAGACATGCTTGCAAATGTGGCTGATTTTTTATATACGGTCAGCCAGGCGATTAAGCATATTTTAAACACTTAATTTAATAGAGTAAATAATTTTTTAATATATTATTTTATGTTTTAATTTTTATCTTGTTTAAATGGCTGATTTTTAATTATCAATATTTCGTCAACTTTTAAATGTAGGTATAGACTTTGATACATAAAAAACATCTAGAGCTTTAGGGGAAATCCAATAATGCAATAATATACAGGGTGTCCCATTTAAAAAGCTTATGTGTTTAAGCAGTTTTACGGAGCACCCTGTATAATTGATTTGAGTGTTAATGAATGCGCACTTTAATAGATTACTTTACATTTTGACTTAAAAAAAAATATATTATTTGATTTTTTTTTTAATTTAATGGAATTTATGGACGAACCTTAAACACTTTAAAGAGCTTATTGCAGAAGTAATTTATTGTAAACATATAACGGGTAACTTAACATCCAAAAAATAACAAGTATTAAAGCTAATTAAGGCGGACAAAATAAACGAGAAAAAGCCTACAAATCCAGACAGCAAAGACCGAATATATATAGTATTAGAGTTATATATAAAAAAGCCATATATAAAATAGCCCGTTTTGCATAGTTGTTATATATATATATATATATATATATATATATATATATATATATATATATATATATATATATATATATATATATATATATATATATATATATATATATATATATATATATATATATATATATATATATAATAATAATATATATATATATATATATATATATATATATATAATAAATATATATATATATATATATATATATATATATATATATATATATAATATATTATATATATATATATATATATATATATATATATATTTATTTATTAATTTGTCTTAAACCATTTACTATAATTTATTTTGTTTGAATTCTTGGGCATAGTTTTTTTTATTAAAAAGGTATAATTAAAACAAATTATTCCATGACGTTTCGCTCATCGTGATGAGCTTTTTTAAAATGTATTTCTTCTCGAGGATTACCTACAATATACGTTTTTCAATTACCACAAAAAAACGTTACAGACATTTCACTTAATTTATAAAAAATAAAAAAAAAATACAACACAGTCAATGACACATTTAAAATTAAACTAATTAACCACTTTACCGTACAGTAAAGAATTGAAACAAAATAAATTATATATATATATATATATATATATATATATATATATATATATATATATATATATACATATATATATTTATACATGTTATGTTATTTGTTTGGCTTTTATGTTGATAACTGACACAAACCATAGTCGGAAACTCTAAAGAAAATAAGCGTCCAATACCAAAGATTTTAAAGAAAAATAGGATGGAGCAATATATATTTTTTCCATTAATTTACCTTTAGATAAGTACATCTTTTACTTTGACCAAGGTTTTAAGATGTTTTTCCTTTGACACCACACGCGTAGCTCATATTAATAAGCCAGACCATTATCCGTACACGTCAATATTGTTCTCTAAGTTACAGTAAATGTAAGCCAATAAAAATATGGTCACAATCCGATTAATAGTTTTAGAGAAATGCGTAGACAAACATACAAACATATATACATTCACCTATAAAATTTTAATATATTTGTTTGAAAGTCTTAATAGATTATTATATGTAAATATTTTCCAGTTTCAATAATATTACCTTAATTCCAGAATTAAAAGTAAAAATTTGTATATACTGGTATAAGAATGAAAGCAATTATTTATCCTAAATTTATAAATCATTGCCTTTTAGGAATATTATTTTATTTGACACTAGCATTTCGCCCGCGGTTTCCCCACGTGGACTATACAATTTTATCTGTACTACTCCATCGCGTCACATTACACTCCCCGAGCCCCGTCTTCGACCAAACACTTCGCGGCGTAGCGCGCGTCGTGCAATTAGGCACTTTTTATCCTATAGTATTTCATTTTTTATTATTATGTAATATGGACGGCGTTTGTTAATTAGTTAGCACGAATTTCTCATACAAACTTCCATCCACCCCTTAACCCTTCAGAAGATAAAGTTCAAAAACACTGCCACTTTCTATTTTTCTCGTTAATTGGAAGCCCTATTAACAATAAAAAATATGACGATTGTTATAGAAACTTTTAGATCCTTAAATTATATAATTTTACATTCTAAAACAGATCATTTTAACTCGTAATCGATAGCCTACATATAAATTTTCATACATCTTAGTCCAGAAATGACGAAGTTCTATACAAACTTTTATCCCCCATATCTATTTAAAAAGGACCTAATATCTTTTTCAGCTGACGTCTTTTATTTTTCTGCGTAATCAGAGACCTAATTACCAACTCCCTACTACTTTAAAAATGATGATTTTCTTCCTATACAAACTTGCATCTTCATTTTAACCCCCCAAGGGCTGTGATTCCAAAAATGAAATGAATATTTTCTATGTAGCGTTTCTCAAGCTTTATGTAGGGGGTTCGCAAAAAACGTATGGTAATGGCGGAATTTGTCCTTAATATTGCAACGCCAACCATTCTCTAAAAGCTGTTTTTGAAGATCATTTTTTAGTAGACATCTGGCTTAGTGTTAAACATGAATACCCTATCTTAGCAGAAAAGGCCAATAAAATTTTATTACCGATCTGCACAACGTATCTCTATGAGAAAAGATTTTCAATATACACTTACCTTAAAGATAAGTACAGAAATAGATTAAATGCGGAACCCGATCTAAGACCTAAACTTTCAGACATTGAAGCATTGAGTTTGAATTTCTATGTTCCTCCATGTTTATCTAGTTTCTCACAACTAAAATTCATACCATTAATAAATTTTAAAATTTTAATATATAATATATATTAAATATAATATATATAGATATATATATACATATAAATATATAATATATATATATATATATATATACATATATATATATATATATATATATATATATATATATATATATATATATATATATATATATATATATATATATATATATATATATATATATATATATATATATATATATATATATATATATATATATATATATATATATATATATGTTGACAATAAACACGAACAAACTTCTACAGCATAATGTTTTTAAGAGAAAAAACAATTTAAACTTAAATAAATATATTAATTCTTGCAAAAGGATCATACAGTTTTATGGCACTAGATGAATTTTCTTTAAAAGGCATGATTGGCACAATAAAATAACTGCAACATTCGGTTTTTACAATTATTAAAAAGTCTTAAATCTTTTTTAATATTTATGTTCATAAGTTTTTTTTTCAAATTTTAAGGAAGTAAGATTTGCTATCTTTGGTGCAATATACACCTTCTTTAATGTCTCCTAATTCTATACTATATTTGTAATAAACTAATAAGAGCCTAAGAAAGCAAAACAATTATGGAGTAATGTCTACTAATATATATTGGATCAACAAAAAGCGAGTTTTATTTAATTTATAAATAGTAAACAATATGTTTTACAAGAAACCAACTGTAAAATCAGTTTTATTATATAAAAAGTCTTGTTAGAATCTAACCACAACTAACCTGGCTAGGGCTCTAATATATTATGAACGAAAATATATAAAGAATGGTATTAAAAAAAAGACCTTGTAAAATAATAATTTCTGTATAGGTAAAATTTCAAAACATTAGCCACACGCATAAAATAGGTTCAAACATATTAAGGTTCTCACCCATTAGCGCGGAGCGGCGCGACGCGGTGCGACGCGATTAAATGCATCACGGATACTTTTTATGTAATTAAACCGAAGCCCGCCCATCTAGGCGAAGCGACGCGACAGCTCGAGACAAGTCGGGATAGCAAGCAAGCGACAATGTCGCGTGGCATTCGAGTCTAATGGCCTCTTTCTGGTATCATCGTGAAGAATCTCACATGTTGCTCTGTTCTGTACTGTTCTCACTGCATTTGCTCATCTGTGGTTATTTTTGTGACATTTATATTTTATTATTATTATAAGTTTTTAAAATTAATGTAAATAAAAAGGTTGTTTAGTGGATTCTGATTTCAAGGTATTTAAAAGCAACTTTTTTTTTGGTGTTCTATAGACGTCTGTATTAAACTGAGAAGTTCCAAAAACTTTTCTTCCGACATGCAAAAGTATTTAAAAAATTCTCTTGCATCTTTTTTTAAATCTGGAAATAAGTGATGGAATTCTCCACATGCATTTATCTCTCCAATAATTTCATGGACCCAAACTCTTCTTTTCTATTTCTTTTCTTCATCCTCGATAGCAGCAACTTCTCTAAATACAAAAATATCTTCGTTCGATGAGCTATCCATAAAACCTCGCAACTGACTGCCACATTTTGAAAGATTTCGCGTCGCGCCGCTTCACCCAGTGGGCGGACATCTCTGTCGCGTCGCGTCATGTCGCATCGCGTCGCATCGCGTCGCATCGCGTCGCATCGCGTCGCGTATCGCATCGCGTCGCGTCGCGTCGCGTGCGTAGCGTCGCTCTAGTGGGCGAGAACCTTTAAAGTGAGAATAAAAATATGTTATGAAATATAAATAAAGCCACCAATATTATTAAGACAGATAAAATTTTCTTAGACGGTAATAAATGTTAACATTTTTAAGGTCAGCTAGAAATTTACCCGTCCTTTTTCATTGACACAATCACTTTAAATTAAAACCAATATATTTAAGTGACAAATTAAAAATAGCTCAAATTTATCCTTTTAATAATTTTAAAACTAATAAAACAGTTTATCAAACATTATAATTTAAAAATTATTATTTTTGAGTGAGTATTCATCAGTAAAGTATTAAAATTAATACAGTGTAATTTTTTGTGCCTTTTTAAATGTTGCTTTGCAATAAAATTTAAATATATTTTGATTATTATTTATGGAAAATAACGCAAAAATAAAACTGGACAATATATGTATAAATATTTTTTAAAACTATGGGGTGAATATTTAAGGGAATGATTTTATTAGTTAATTTAATAATGAAACGCTCTTTAGTATGAGAGTATGGTTCTAATTGGTTATTTTCTAAATAATTAAATTTTTGAAAATGGTATTTTTTTTAAATACTCCAAGGATTTCTTTGATAAATAATTTAAATTTGGTTAATTCTGGTTAGTTTTTGCCCACGAAGCAAAAATACCACACTAACAAAAAAGTTGCTTAAAGGTGATTTATTCTCAGTGACCTTTAATCTTCTAAAAAATTGTATGTACCTACGCGCATGACCAGACTAGTCTGCCCTAATATTTTTTTTCGACACTTTATTTTTTGAGTTTAAAGTTTAATGCATTTTTTCGAGAATAAGGTAAAGGTATTTTATTTAAGATATGTGGAGGTAATTTGGTAACCTAAATGAAATCTAGACCTCAAAAGCATTTTGCACAATAGGTTAAATACAAGATAAAGCCAAAATACAAAATTAAATGGCATTATAAGTAGTAATAAAAAAGGTTTGATCAATTAAAAGGTTTCTGGTCCATAAAACAAAATATTATAGTCTCTAGGTTGACAAATGAATACATTACATATAGGAGTTTTTCGAATACCTATAGTGTCATATCTTTTAACATTAGTAATATATTACAAAGTAGTTAAAATTTACCAATCTGCTTTTTACAAAATGGCTTTAAAAAAGTATTCAAAAACCATTTATCCTCCAAACATTTGCTTTCATCAGTTAATGCCTTTTTAGCATACTACCATATACGTATTTTGTTTTAAATAAATATAAGTACTCGTATAATTTACAATTAAGAAAAAGATATTTTAAAACTATTATACAGTGTGTACATAAGATATGGAACAAATTTATTATTTGCTAGAGCAAAAAAAAAATTGAAAATTTCCTCGAACACGTGAATAATAATTTTAAATTTCACATTTTTTTAGATGAAATATAGATATACAGGATGACTTATGTAGTAGATATGACGCCATCGACGATTTTTTTAAATGGAAACTCCCATATTTTATTGCAGATTTATAATCTCCAAGAAAAGCTGATTTTAAAAACATAAAACACTTGTGCTTTTAAATGGCAGTCTCGTAGTTACAGGGTGGTAAAGAAATGTATACAAAATGTATAGATCAAATTCATTATTGCTTAAAGCAAAGAAACATTAAACATTTCCTCGAACACGTAAATAATAATTTTGTATTGCGCATTTTTAACATACAATCAAAATATACAGGGTACCTCGTATAATAGATATGATGTCATCGACAATTTTGTTAAATTGAAACCCCCATATTTTATTGCAGATTTATAACCTTTAAGAACAGCTGATTTTAAAAATAAAAAGTTCTTATAACTGTAATTGGCAGTTTTTTAAGTATAGGGTCTTTTTTTGCTTCTTTTTTCTTAATTTTGTGTGAGTGAGTAAGAAAATAATGCACTCTATGCCTTGTAACTATGCTAGTGCTTGTTATACTGCCACAATAATGTTTTTTGTCAAGTTTTTGAGTAATATTATTAAATTACTTATGCATTTATCTACTTCGCAAAGGATAGAAATTATTATATACACAAATATTTAACACCCTGTAACTACGAAACTGCTACCCAAAGCCATAGGTATTTTGTGTGTTTAAAATCGGCTCTTCTTGAAGATTATAAACCTGCAGTAAAGTATGGTGGTTTCTATTTTAACAATCATTGATAACGTCGTATTAACTACATGAGTTACCCTGTATATTCAAATTTTGTGTTTAAAAATGCGCAACAAATAAATATATATTTTTTTATATATTATGTACACAATTCTTTAATACCCTCTAACTACGGAACTGCCACCTAAAACCATAGGTGTTTTTATGTTTTTGAAATTTGCTTTTCTTGAAGATTATAAATCTGCAATAAAATATGGGCGGTTTCTATTAAAAAAATCGTGGATGACGTCATATCTACTACATGAGTCACCCTGTATATTTATCTTTTATATCATAAAAGTGGCAATTTAATTTTTTTTTGACATGTTTAAGGATTTTTTTTTTGCTTAAGCAAGAAATGAATTTTTGCCATACATTATGTACAGACTGTATATTAAATAACATATTTTTATCCCATATCACAACATATAATTGCATATATATTTAAACTTTTTACAACGCATAAATGGACACATTTGGTTTTTTTATAAATACCTAATATTTTATATTTATGTAAATTTGGTTCAAATATCCAATCTAATTTTATATACCATTTTGTTTATATTAAAATTTTTGCAATCATATAAAATAAAAGAAAAGAAATAAATTATGTTTCTAGATACATTTATTTCAATTAAACAGCCAACAGAACAGACATTGTATTTATAGCATTTACCTGCTCCTGGTTGCTTGTAGACGTGAAAATAAATTACTTAGATTCAATTCTCCTAATTATTTTGATCCTTTTTAGAAATGGAAATAAATGTGTTAATAAAAGCATTGTGCTGAAGTGACAAAAATCGTTAGTTTTATATTTAATAATTAATACGTACAGTGCTAATATTTGTGTTGTTAAACCATTGTATTTTAACATTTGACAAGACCAGCGCTTAGTGTTTCAGAATTCTAATCTATCTGAGCGAAAAGTAAAAAAATGGCAGTTCGAATATTGGAATCAAAATACGTAGCAACAACAGATATAGAGCTACCCAGAACAAAGAAAGTGAGAGAGATGCGATTAAACTTGGATACGGAGAGTGAGATTTATCTAAATATGAGCTATGACTTCCTGTCTCTTAGATATTGCAATTTCACATCATTTCTAAAAAATATTTTAACACGTGTGTGCGAATTTTCTTTCTCAATCCATGAGTCACTGTTTCTACTAGTAGTCGTAAGTGAATGTTTTTTTACCCTTAAAAATCATAATTTAAAACAAATCCGTGAGACAGCTATAATTTATATCTAAATTCATAATATTCAAAAATACATATTTCTTGGGGAACGTTCTAGAGCGCCATGACTCTTTTTTTTCTAGAACTGTCCTCGAATAAGTAACAATTGATTTCAGATCCATATGTAGTCATACCTTAAAGTAATCGGGTCTTTTCTCTTCAGAAACTTTGTATAACGTTTTATACATGGAATTGTTTGAAGGTATAAAAGCAAGGGACATGATCTTTCAGCAAAGTGGCAAGAAAATTCTTCATTTCGTTTTGAGAAAGTACACTTAATTGGAGTTTTTTGAGCGAGAAAGAAATTATTTAATATCTAAAGGTAATTTTATTTTAAAGCTGAAGTTATATTGAAAAGATAGCCATTACAGCTATTCTAACTTTATTGTAAAACGAAAAGAATGGTTGGACCACAAATTCACAGTTCTAGTAAAAACTAAGCCTTCGCTTGTTCTCTTACCGAAAAGTGGCACAAAAGTAAAGATAAATTATATAAAGTCCCTTTTAAAAGAACCTCCACGCTTTTGACACTGCCAAGTTGTATGTCAGCTGTTACAGCTGGTATTCAATGCCCGTTACTGTTCATAAGATCCTTGCTCATGGTGCAGCCGTCATCGAGAAACACCTCATTCCGATAGGACAAGTTTCAGAGAATGTTGTGAAAATCCAACATAAATATTTTAAAAGACTGTAAAAGCACCATTCTTTAAAAATATCCAGAAGTGCAACAAACTTGAATATACTCCATAACCTCCTGATCTCCTTAGACCCACTAATAACCAGTTTACGATATCTACCGTCTTCTAAAGATAAACCAAAATTGGAGAAGAAAGTTAAAACATTGCTGTCTCCACAAGAGCACATCTTCTATTTCTGTAGCGATGATAGCAATTATGATTTAGGCTTCCGATTTTACTATAAACTTTTATTTTCTACTACCATAAATAATTTTTAACATGAATCCATTATTTAAGTAGGTCATTTAGTGTTTATTGTGCTTCAAAAATAATATTAATTTACTATAATTTTTAATACTTTCAAACTTTTTCATAGTATTAAAAAATAAATTACATGATCCCATTTTTTTATACATTTGCATTGTAATTTAATTAATTTTAGCTCAGTTTTGACTACTCTACCGTATTCTGCGCCGGAAATACTAAAGAAAACATATTTTTTAAAATATTGTGTTATGCAAGTACGAGCTGCAATAATTTTGGTCGTCTGGAATAGGATTCTGAAACACTGTGCACCGTTTAGAATCGAATCTTTTTTTTTATTAGTCGATGGTTATAAAATATACCAGACCTAATAAACTATTTAAATGAAATTTCCTGACAGTTCTAATAATTTTGCATAAATATATGTAAACACAGAGATTTACTAAGTTGTTTAGCCTTTTTACTCGTAATTTTCTTATATTTTTAATATAAATAAACAAAACATTGCGTATCGTCCATAAATATTTCAACTAAAATTTTGTTTGTATCCAATAGCTGTTGTTAATTTAAAATAATATTTGGTAAATTTGAGCAAGTTAAATGTGTCTCCAATAAAATTTTAATATTTGTAACACCTTAACCGCAACTGAGCATTCTTTGCAATTATTATAGTGCTTGTGATGATGTAACAAATAAATACCCAATTTTATCCCTTATTTCTAAAACTAAAGTATTGGTAGGCAAAAGTAAGTTTAAAATATATTATCACAATTTACCTTTCTATAGCAGAACTAATTGTTTCATTTCACAAGGCAGTAAATAGTATAGTTGTCGAATAATCTGCCGTTTTTAGAATAAGTATATGGGGTCGGGTAAAAAAGTTATCGGACCCAACCTTATTTTTTAAAATGTAACACTCTTTATATTTTACGAAGCCAGAATCAAAAACTTATAGTAAAGAAAATAAACCATTACACATTTTGAATGACCTAAATCCGTTTGAAAAAGATGCCAAGAATGCATTAAAAACAACGGATCTTCGAACATTTGCGATAATGCCCGTTATTTTTTTCTCTTAATCTGAATCTTTTATTTCGTTTTAAAGTTTCTATAGTTTTCTAATTTACCTACGTGACATATATTTCTTTTAATATTTGCATGTTAAAATATATTGTGTAATGTGTTTTCAACTACAATGTCAACTTGTTTTATTTTTAGGATATTAGCTTTTGTTTTATAGCCTACTGTGGTAGTAGTAGTAACTAAGTTTAAATAAATCGCATAGAAAACCAATATTATCCATAAAGAAAATTTAATATGCTATCTTTTAAGGTTAACATACACAAGGTGTTCCAAAAAAAAAGAGATTAGGTCCGATAATTTTTTTACCTGACCCCGTATACTTATTCTAAAAATGGCAAATTATTTACAATTATTATAAAGAAACTTTTGTATAAAACATTTTTTTGCATCTGTCCAAATCAGAGTGGGTCACGAAGTATGCAATAAGTCACTTAACCAATGGGGCATTGCAGACAGCCCGCTATGTGACAAATACAACGCTGCTGAACAAATAGTCTACCACATTGTCCAACAATGTCCAGCTACAAGCAGCTTGAACGAAATCCACCAACTAACTCCAGAGGCAATGGAATGGCCCCGCGGCTGCAGTATCCGACTGTAATGTTTTCTTCTATCTTAATACAATGTAGTGTATTGTAATGTTAAGCAATGTGCAAAAGTTCATACGAATATATATATATATATATATATATATATATATATATATATATATATATATATATATATATATATAATATATATATATATATATATATATATATATATATATATATATATATATATATATATATATATATATATATATATATATATATATATATATATATATATATATATATATATATATATATATATATATATATATATATATATATATATATATATATATATATATATATATAATTTTGATATATATATATTATATATATATATATATATATATATAATATATATATTATTTTTATATCATATATAATTATATAATATTACCCTATAACAGTGTCAAAAATGCGACACCGTGTACATTATTTAACAAGCATATACTGTATATGGTATATAATAAGTGTCATAAATTATCCAAGTAAATATTAGCCAATATATGGGGTTTCGAATACTATATTTTAGTCGTGACTATCAAATAATTTTAGTTAAAATTGGTACAAATCTGTTTTTTAGGTAGTAATATTAAAGGAATAATCTTGATTAAGACTCTTTATGTATCTCCAATCAGACCCTCTTTAGAATATAACATATTCTCATGACTGGGGAATGGTGTCTCCTATAATACTTAGTATTCTGGACTCCATTCAAAAAAGAGCTGATTGTCTTATTAATGATCCCATGCTTACAGAAAGGCTTCCACCTCTTGTCCACCGTCATAATCAACAAATAATAGATTATTTGTAAATAAAAGATGTAATATCATGATTAAAATAAATTTAAAATTTTTAAGGTATAAACAAAAAGTTAATTTTGCATTTTAACATTTATTTAAATATAGAATTAAAAAAACATCGTATATAATATTTATATTAATTAGTTGCCTAATCCTCCATTATCTTTTATACCAATCCTTCCATTAGTCTTGTTCCTTTTACAAGCCTGTTTAACCCCGAGACTGGTTGGTTGATATATTCATGTGGGCTCATTTTCGGTTGCCCAAATAATGCCTGTCTTTTGTGATCCAACGCTTCACATTCGCCACAGGATATGGTAGGCTGTCTTTCCCCTCGTCGCCCATTCTGCAAGTTGGGTTCCTATTGTATGAGCCTATCTTGTGTAGGTGACCTCCTATGTTATCGTGCCCTGTTAGCACCCCTGCTGTTATGCGAAGTCTTTTCCTACTTTGTCTGGGTACTTTTTCCTTCGTTCTTTTGGATGAGACCCTTATGAAGCCTTTTTCATGTCTTATTCTATTAAGGCTTTCCCAGTATTCCTCGTGTTTGTTTCGGATCTATTCCCTGGTTTGCCGTCGTGCTGTGGTTTTGGTCACTCCAAGGGCAGGTTCTGGTCCAAAGTATGGTGTGGATGATTCCTGTCTGTCTGGCTCATCTGGTTTTTTGTTGCCTTCTATTCCCGAATGTCCTACAGGAGAGTTAACCTGTGGCGTTTTCAGAGGACTTTCAGTTCTTTTTGGTGTTCCCATGTCAGCTTGGACGTTACCTTGGGATTTACTAGTGCCTCTAGTGACGCCTAACTGTCTGGTATTATGCAGATTTGCTTGTTTTTATAAAGCCCTCCTGTTATTTTCTTTTGCACAGTGCAATAGAGCAAATATTTCCGTTTAAAATACAGAACTGTGTGTTTCTAGTGGAATGGAGAATTGTGAATTCTTCATGTCACTATACACGGCCGCTCCAGTTCCCTGCTAGATTTGGAAACATCTGTATACCGGATGATGTCTCCAACCGTGCCGGGGAGATCGAGTTTCAGCCACTCACCTTGATCTGGAATTTTTACTTTGAAGTTTTTGTTAAATGAGTATTGGAGAATCATCTGGTCCATTCTCTCGTCCAGGATGTTGTCGCTAACCTGAGTTTTATGTCGTTATGTCCCAAACTAGCGTAAATACCATAGTTTTTGTTGCAGCCAGAAGTAACCCATTCTTGTCTCTCCTATTACTATAAAGTTAAGTGGTAGAAGGTCCAAGAGACACTCCATAGCTGCTGTTGGGATTGTTTTGATAGCTAAGCAAGCAAGTCTCAGTACCTTGGCCTGTTCTGTAACAGCAGTTCTATGTCGCATCTTTGTCCACCATACCAGTGATGCGTATTTTATTATATAGGTCTTACCACTATGGGGTATAACCAATAAACCATGTTTGGTTTAAGGCCCCATGTTTTTCAATGTGAGCGTCTAATTAACATAAAAGTAATCTCCGCTCTCTTTCTTATTTTCTGTAGATGTTTGTTCTACAATCCTGATTGTTTCACCGCTTAGGTTTAGGGTTTCTAGGCCCTCTATTTTTTTCCTTTTGGTGAAGGCAACTATGTCTGATTTGAAAAGGCTTATGTTTAGTCTTGCCTTTCTCGTCCATTTGGTAACTACATTTAGGGCCTGTTACATTTTATCCCTAACAGTGTTATTAAATTTTTCTTGGGTCATAATGACGAAATACTCTGCATAGCCCAGTGTTTGGTGCCCTTTCAGTTGCAGAAGATTTAATAGGTCGTCCATGACAAGGTTCCATAACAGTGCGGACAGGACTCCACCCTGCGGACATCCTCGCTCAACCCGAGCTACAAAAATTTCTTCAAGAATTGAAGTATATACTAATCTGCATTTAAAAATGCAGTCTATCCACCTGCAGCTTGTTGCGTCTATCCCTCTGCGCCTCGACGCGCTTGAGATAGATTTAAGGGACGTGTTGTCAAATGCTCCTTCTATATCAAGAAACGCTCACATTAGTACCTCCTTGTATTTAAGAGCAGATTCGGCCTTTACTACTAGCTCATGTAATGCTGTTTTTGTGGACTTACCTGCTGGGTATGCATGTATATCCTTGTGTAGAGGTCTGTTCGTAAGTGCGTTCTCCCTGATGTGCCTATCCAGCAACTTCTCTAGGGTCTTTAGCACAAACGACATTAGACATATTGGTCTGAAAGATTTTGCTCCATCATCTGATTAGTCTCCATCTTGTTGGTATATACCCCAGAGCTAGGCTGCCTCTTAACAGTAGACACAGTCTATGTAGTAAAAGCTCTGGTCCTTTTTGGAGCATTGCTGGATAAGTGTCATCCGTTCAATTTTCTACTGTGTTCTTATGAATCTCTTAGAGCATTGCTGGATAAGTGTCATCCGTTCCCCCCCCCCCCCCCCCCCCCCCCCCCCCCCCCCCCCCCCCCCCCCCCCCCCCCCCCCCCCCCCCCCCGCTTTCCTCAATGCTTTGTTGTATTCGGTAAGTAAAGGGCCTTCTTGTATGATTCCCTATCCGATGCTGCCCTTTTGTATTCTCTTCTTAACCGCTTTTTCAATTTGGTGAGTTCCTCGTACCAGCAGGGCAGATATCTCGAGTACTTCCTTATTACCAGCGGGCAGTTCTTATTGTACGCAGAATTAATGGCGTCCTGTATTTGATCCGCCATTATTTCTAGGTCGTGTGTATTGTTTATTTTTCGCTTTGTCCTTCTCAAGGTAGATTTCAGGTCTGCCTTAAAGGCTTTCCAGTCGGTTTTTCGAGGGTTACGATATGTTTCTTCTATAGGTTCATGTTCCCCAATGTTGAAGTTTATGTGTCTATGATCTGAGCAACTTACTTCCTCAGATACGTGCCAGTTAATAAGATTGCTTCCAACGTAGGTTGTAGCTAGTGTTACATCTAGTAATTTTTTTCGTCTCCTGTTTGATTGTTTGATTTATTGCTTTTTTTTATGTCCAAATTGTTTGCCATAATAAATTGTAATTAAGACTCACCTCTAAGGTTTGTGTTTGTGCTTTCCCTGATGTTGTGTGCATTTGCATCGCATCTTAGGATGAACTGCGATCTTTTTTCTCTGAAGGTTATTACCAAGTAGATATGCCAATCCAAAAATTAATTCCTACGGCATGGCCTGACCTAATTTTAACAGCTACTATGTCTCTGAAACAGAAATCAGTTAATGGTAGTATCTTGATGTCTTTTTTGACTGGATGTCCTACTCTATACTATTTCTCCACTCACGTTCCCTAAACCTTTTCTCCGTAGACCCAGAGTTCTTGTATGAGGGCCACGTCAAAGTTCCTCATAGCGTTAGCAAGGACTGCTATTGCTGCCTTGCTATGCTGCAGGTTGGCCTGCAGCACCCTGATTTTCAGTCCTAGCATCGGAGCGGACTATGGAGCGGCATATGACCATTCCGAACTTGTAGAATGCTCGGAATTTTTCTTCCAAGGCCTGGTATAAGGACTCGTCAATAAAAAAGGCTTAGATTACTTCCTTCTTTTCTACTTTCCTGCCCAGAAGAAGCCATCTTCTTACTCTAAGCCTGGTTTTTTGCCTTCCCAGACGTGGTTATACTGCTTCCTCTGGTTCCTTTTGCCCCGGAATAAACACAAGGATTTTTGACCTTTTTGGGAGGTCCTTGGATTTGACCACTGTCAAATCTGCTTCCACTCAGAGTCCTATGAGGGTTGGCGCTGGTCAATAAAATATAAAACACCCACTTAAACAAAATCGATGATTTAAAAACTATTTTAACCTTATGAAAATTTATACAATACAATCCGGAACTGACCGATATTGCTGACCTTAATGCAAAAAAGCATAGAAAGTCATATTTATTAAAAAGCTTTAAGGTTTAAATAGCATCCAGCTGCTACAAAAATTAAAACATTTTTGTAGCCAGCTATGTGATATCTTATGTCACCAAATATTATTAAAAAAAAATAAATACGTCCTGAAATTACTAAATACATATTACTTTGGCCCAAAACTGAACATATACATAATTATTGGTTTAATCCAATGTTATACAAAGTTATAATCTTGCCTTATAGGAAGTAAATTTTGTACATACTTTATTTAAAAAGCGCATTTTCCAAATATTATTTTTAGAAACAAAGATATTACTGTACGTTTTTTACTTTATTGTCTAATCCAAAACTTTTTAATCAAATATAACTTAATCTTATTTAAAAATTTAACAGCTTTAATTTATTTAGCTAGGTGGAATTAGGATACTAGTTGGTTAATTAGTGCGATGGTTTTGTCTAAAATATTGTTTTGTAATTATTAAGTTTTTATTCTGTTTAAAAATGTTTACTTTATTATAATAATTGTTTACTTTCTTAACAAAATTATTAAACATTTTGTAACATTTGTGTTTTACTCAAGAAAAGCAAAAAGAAAACCCTTTTTTACAGTAATTTTAAGCTTTGTGTTTTTAGTGGCTAATTAGGAAATAAAAACCATCTTAATAGCCCCAGGAAAGAATAGGTGCCAAGCGCAGAATAATTGAAAGGATTAGCTCAGTCGTTAGACATCTTTAGACGTGCATTTAGAAAATTCATGCTATTTAAATAGAGTCATAAATAATGGGTCTGTATGAAACCTTTAAAAACTCCATTGTTCGGGTTTTAACTGATTTTGCTTATTAAATTTCCCCACAACGTAAATGAGGTCTTTTATAAAATTAACCATTAATTTAAGGACTTTTTATAGTAGCTAAACGGTCTGCGTCATTTTTGGTAAAAAGTATACCTATATTTCATAAAGACAAATATTATAGCTTAAATTTATGGTAGATATTAAGTTAGCATAATAGGCCTGTTTGTTTTTTGCGCTATTCTAGTAAATCTTGACTCATATTAGGCAATATATAAATAAAATAACGATAAAAATCTGATTTAATTTGACTGGGACAACTATAAATAAATGTAAAAAATAGACAATATTTTATAAACGGGCTTAATTTGCTTAACAAATAATAAATATGACTTTTTAATGTAATTTAATATACTTGTTTGAAACAGAATAAAATTGGGTTGTCTTTGCTCTTTAATAGTTTTTTAATGGAGTATTGGAGTAAAGTTTATTTCTTTATCTTCTTTGGCTCCATGATATTCTTTACCTTAGCTTAGAAACTTTTTATATTTTTAAAGGTATTATTAAATCCAGGTAATTATTAGACTGTTTAAATTTGACAAAAAACGGCTTTTTAAAAAAGACTGACTGTTGATATACCTATCCAGCTCTTAAAAAGGTTTTTTTTCAAGTTTAAAATTAACCAATTAACGCTTAGCTAATATATTTCTTTTAAAATTTTTTATTTTCTATAACTATGTTAAATTCATATGATCTTAAAAACATAATATAAAAATTTGGAACGCAAAGAATATTTTTTTAATATTTATGTATGCGTAAAAATTGGTCACAAGAAAGTATGTGTACATATCGCGCCTACACCTAAATAAAAATAAAAACACTAGTTTACATAAAATTTGCGACTATAATGTCAAAGGCAGTTTTTTGTTAATTTTTGATCTACAAATGCGAAAATAATGGTAAAAACTTCCTAACACGTTATTTTTTGACGTTGCCGAATTTACAATTTCCCTTATTTAGGGTAATTGTGCACAATTCTTTAACAACGCGTGGGTGGTGTCCCAATCCTCTGGGGCTAAAAATAAATCAACCCTCGTTCTCAGTGATATTTTTTTAGCTGCGACGTTTTTTTTATCTACAAATTAAAGCTATTTAACTTAGATTTGTAAGGGAGAAATTAAGTACCTTTAACTTTTTAAGAACTGTTATATTAACATAACAAACAATTTAAAGATGTTAACTAAACGCATATCTCGCATAATTTTAATATGGCTTTATAATTTTTCTCATTAACCGTTTTCAAAAAACATTAATTTGATCTTCTTTTCCTAGTTAAATGACACCTGACTTGGAAAATAGGCTAAAATTTCATAACTTGGTCGTAACTTAACTTGAAAATTAACACATATTATACAAACTGCAAACATAACTGGTAACAAATTAACAGGCTTGGATAAATCCGCGTTATTAAAAGCCGGTGCTCTCTAGACGCTACTTATTAGAACGATAAACTTTAGTATTTAGTACTTCAGCTATTAAATCATTTTAAAATTACATTTAATTTAATATTACTTTGCGATAAATTTGTGTAACATTTATAATTGGGTTTAATACAGCTAAAAATTATTTAACCCATGTAAATTTTATAGAAATTATTTTTTTGTGTAAAATGTTTTATGTTAAAACGTTTTTGCCTCAGAAAGTCAATAATACAAAAAATACGACACCTAGGCGAACTTATAAAATTAAATAAATACAATAACTAGAACACAAAGTAATGAATTACTTTTTACCAAAAGAATTTACTTAAAAACGACCTTAAAACAAGACGCTTAGGGAAACTTTATTTAAAGGCACAAAAGTAATAAATTGGCAAACAGTTTTAACTTTAAAGTCGAGCCAGGATGTTTATCTTTACGATTTTGTGTTTCAGGGCCCTAAACTGATGAACGATTATCTTAAAAATTTTGAAAACTTTGCTGCAATACTTATTTTTACGATCGCATTTACCCCAAGGGAGCACATTTTTAACCGAAAACTGAATAAAAAAGATTACTGAGAATTTATAACCTTGAAGTTTTTTGCTGTTGTTACTGTACTTTTAATGTAGTGTTGCCGCTGCCATTCGTGAATGATTTAATTTATAAACTAGATGTTGGCATTCTTAACGTTTCATTTAAGGTTTGCCGTCAGTGTTAGTTGTTGTAACTGAACCATTTTAACTTTTGTTTATAATTATGTACTCTTGAGTGTATTTGTATTAAAAATAATAAAACGTCTAACAGTTAAGCCTAAATACAATAAATATTACAATGTATCAATAGCGCACGATTAACACTTGAGTCAAAGAAGCAATCTTATTGGTCGATCACAAACGTAAGCGAACGACCAACGTCAAAAGATAAAACTTGGCTAATTTCGAACAGCAACTGGCGCGTCTTTTATAAATGCTTACATTAAATGCCATGATTTCAACTTGCCAACAGGAACATTAACGGCAGCGGGATCCGGAACGGTAAGTTTATAAATTGACTTTAATATTTTTTCGGGGGCGATCGGTCTCGTGGTCGTTAACTGAATAATTAGTTTTTCCATGCAATTACCGCCCCTCCTCATAACGTGCCCAAAGTATTTGAGCAAGCGGTTTTGTACAGCTGTAGATATTCTTCGTTTGACCTTAAGTTCCTCTGGTATTGATATGTTGGTGTGGTGTACAATTCATAAAATTCTGAGCATTCGGTGCCAACGATACATTTTCGTGGCGTCTATTTTTTCTTGCCTATCTGCTGCCAGGTTTAGGATTCAAAACCATGCATCAATATAGGAAATACAAGACAAACTAATCTTATTTTTTCAAATGTACCGATATATGCCTATCTTTCCATATTCTGGTCAACTCTCTCATTGCTATTTCGCCCTCCTATAATATACCTCCGCTATTTTTCAAAGATCCCAAATATACCGATGGAGGCATAAGGACTTTGGGTCTACATTTTATTGAGGGCGTGAAAATTTTTTTATTGTATATCAAAGCAAGACAGACAATCTCAATGTTACCGATAGTCGAAGCAGATCCCCCACCTTTTATCTACGACCGATGCACAGTGTGACAAATACGGATTTTAGGTGGAAATAACAAAACGTTTACAGAAAAAAAAATTGTGCTATTATTTTTAGAACTATTTTGTTAGTAAAAGTTAGCTGTATTGGTTAGTTTTAAAAAGGCAATAAATACTTAATTATTTTATGTAAATCATAGATACCGATATACAGGGTGTCGCATTTTTTTATTGGAAAACTTCGGAAGCGCATTCTACGATTAAAAATAAGGGAGCTACGCTCTTGTAGCAGTGTATTTGGGTTTTTCGATATATTATAAAATTTTAGTAAATTTTACATAAAAAATGTCTCTTGTGTTTTTTTGTTATTTAAGCAAATTAAGTTTAACAATCTTATTACGCGAACTTGGTCAATACAATGTAATGGTAATTTTTGTAATTTTTTTAAAAACAAAATGGAAACGAAACGATTTAATTATTATTTAAATTATTATTTTAAGATATTCCGATAAATTAAATGATAATAAACTAATAATTTATCAAAAAAGTAAATTTTTGGTTAATTTTATGTTTTTTCTTGCAAGGTACACAAAAAATTATATTTAAATTATAATAACTCAAAAACAGTTTGTTAAATGAAAAAAAAATACAACAATTATTTTTTATCAAAAAATCATTGAACTTTTAAGATACGGGGTCAAAAAGAAAAAAATATTCATTGTATAAAAGTTTCACAATTTACCCACGACTCCTTCTAAATTGTACTTCACTGGCTAATTTTTCAAGAAATTATCATTGACGGTAAGTTAATCCTATTAAGAAAAATTGACATGCAAAATTTGGGTTTTCTATCTTTTGCGGTTTTTGAGTTATAAATTTATCAACAGTTCTCTCTTTGATGTGGTCATGTTACCTGAAATTATATTGTATATTAATTACTGGCACTTTCTGGCAGTCAAATTCACGATCAATTAAAATTTAATATGCTAAGTTATAAGGAAAAAATAATTAAATCAAATCTGGAGATTTCAGGCTTTACGAAACTTGCAGGGATAATAAATACGTTAATATTTTTAATTGAAAAAAAACACAATACGTAACTGTTAACAAGTAAACTAAATAAAATTAAATCAATAAAAAAATACACAATTAACTTTTCAGTAAAGAAGTCTTGAGTATTAAAAAGGTAAACGGAATGTATCTAAGGGCTAGCAATAAATTTACAACAATGCACAAACTGATGCTATTTCCAAAAATAGATTCTGATATAAAAAGTGATTTTATTTACAGGCAGGGTTGTAAAAAATCATGATTAAAAAAAAATCAAAAATCGCGATTTTTAAAAAAAAAACATGATTTTTTTTTTTTTTGTAAATAGCACAATCGAAGTTTGTAACGTGTCCTTATTCTTAAACATTCTCCTATCTCCTAATATTTTTCGTTTTTATAAACTCTTATATTAAATATTTACCGCGAGAAAGCACTTGCACTTTCTTGAAAATTCCTGTCAGAACACGCAGATTTACCGGTCTACATAAATGGGAGGAACGCGGACGGGTGTCATTTCCTAGTTAAGATCTGTGCGCGCGAGCATTGTTTTTACGGTTAACTGAAAATTTTGATATTGTGTAAAATATAAAATATAGTTTTTTGAATATGTCGTTTCGAAGAAGTGGTAGAAAGAAAGACCTTATCTGGCAGTTTTTCAAAGAAAAATCGGGGAAAGCGGAGGGAAAACCGGGATGTCGCGCTACATGTAAAGAATGTAATTTGCAAATGCAAGGATTGGTGGAGAGGATGAAAAAGCACTGGGAAAAATGTAAAAATGTAAATAATGAAGACATCGATACTATCGATACTTATAGTGACTCGTCATTCTCGTCAACGTTATCACAATCACAATCAGTATTAACCGTAAGTACCTTTTTATTATTTGTTAATTTTAAAAATGAGTGTTGAAATATTTTTTTCCCAAATTTTTCCCTGTTTGGAAATTTTTAAAAACTTATTTTTACAACAATGTGATCAATGTGTTGGTTTCTGGTGCACTTTATGTGTCACGGAATTTCACAATTTTTGAAAATGCTTTGGAATTGATACGTTTTTTAACACTAAACACTATTTGCAACAAAAAATTCTTGGATGAACAATATTTTCTGAAAAAAATACAATTTTTTTATTTTTTACCCAAGTAACTATTAGGAAATAATTATGACACACAACACCTTTTATTTCTCAAAAAATTGGCTCATTCAACGATTTTTTATTTTTGCTTTAAATAAAATCGATTCTATTTGACGGGCTCCATCAAACCAAACTAGAAAAATTATAAAATTCCGTGACAAAAAAAGCGCACCAGACCTAATGTGTTTTCTTAGATATTTTACATACATCTATCATATATGGACAATTGAAGCCTCATATTGTTTTTTTAATTGCAGGTACAACGTACTTCAAGCATAAATACGTCACAAATTCAAACTGAACAAAACTTTCAGCAAGCAAGTACGTCGCACTCAGTTTCCCCTTCAATCCCAATAAACAAAAAAAAGAAAATAATGTAATACTGACATTACTGACACAACTTCTTCTGAATCTCTGATGTCTTTTGTTGTACGTACTAGTAAGCCTGCCAAAAATGAAATTGATAAGCAGATTGCCAGAGCCCTCTATGCAACTAATAGCAGTTTCATCTGCCTGGAGCAATCCGAAGTTAAGAAAGCTATAGCAGTACTACGACCTGGATATGTGCCGCCCAGTCGAAACGATGTGTCAGGCAGACTGCTTGATCAAATATATACCGAAGAAAGAAGCAAATGCTTTAAGGGGTTGTCTAGAAGTAACGTTTGTCTTTCACTCGATGGATGGTCTAATGTGCATAATGAACCATAGTATGTGCAACAGTTACTGCAGAAAATGGCTCCTTTCTATTCGACACTGTAGATACAACTGGGCATCCACATACATCCGACTACCTAACAGAAATTGCAGTAACCCATATAAACAAACTAAAAACCGAGTATGATTGTACAGTAAGAAGTTTCGTGACAGATAATGCAGCTAACATGTCTGCAATGCGAAATGAAATAAAGGCATCTGATAAATTCAATGTAATAGCAAATGGCTGTGCTACACATATACTAAATTTATTATGTAAAGATTTAGAAATCGTTGATATAAAAGAGCATGTAGTACAAATAATAAAGTACTTTAGGAACAATCATTTTGCATCTGCAACATATGCCAAAGAAGAAGGCAAAAAACTAGTCATACCTAGTGATGTTCGATGGAACTCGCTTGCAGACTGCTTGCAAGTATTTACCGAATCATGGCCCATACTTTTAGAATCAGTGAAGAACACAAAAGAAAAGATTGACAGTATTATCAGGGAAAAAATTTCAAACATTCATTTAAAGAGAAGTGCTGAAGATTACCTCAAAATTCTTAAGCCAATTTCCATTACCATAGATAGGTTGCAAAAGACCGACGCCACTATTTCAGATGTTGTAGAGCAATTTAAAATATTGAGACGATTACTTTGAAGAAACTAATCTGACATTACATCAACTGCAAAATTTAAAAATCGATATAATATGTGTATAACCCGTATCATTTGCTGGCATTTCTTATCGACCCAACGAAAACACAAAGTTTGACATATACTGAAAAAAATATTGCATTACAAACTGCAAAAGTGTATCCAGATAGTGGTTTATTACCACTAATCATCAAGTTTCTTGCCAAATCAGAGCCTTTTAACGATATTATGTTTTAAGATGATATCCTGAAAAGCGTAAAACCTATTGACTGGTGGAAATCATAACGAAACGCAGATATTATTGAAAAAGAACTTCCCATAATTACACAACTGCTCTGTGCAGCTGCTTCATCTGCATCGGAAGAGATGATATTCTCAACATTTGGTTTAGTGCACTCTAAACTACGCAATCGATTAGGTACTGAAAAAGCTGCCAAACTAGTGTTTCTTTACAAATATTACAATTAAATTTGTTCTTTGTTTTGAATATTTTCTGCAATATTACTTCTATCTATGTGTTCTTGTGTTCTTGTAATAAATTAATTTACTATACTAACGTAATTTATTTTTGTTTCGATTTTTCTTCATAACCCAAATTATTTTTTTAATATTTTTTTTTTTGATTTTAATAATGATTTAAATTTAAAAAAATCAAGTGATTTAAATCGTGATTAAAATCAATTGATTTAAATCCTTGCAACCCTGTTTACAGGTGCCCAGTGAGCAAATTTCTTTCCTGGCGAATTTGATATATATCACCCCGTAATATAAAGGGGTACAGAAACCTTACTGTATAAATATTTTATGAATTAAGGGAGAGTCAAACTTTGATTTAATTTTAGCTAGATTTTGAAAAAGACACTGTGCGACGCGGGTCGTGGCTCCTGCCACCTTCCATCTACGGACGGGCAATACGAAAAGAGACAGCAAGGATATTGGTGCTTAATTTTAATGATTTTTTTACGTGAATGTACCAAATTTCTTGGTAAATCCTTGTTAGCTCTTAATATTACTGTAAATTAAGTTAAAACATAATGACTCTTATTGTTTATCTTTTAAATACCTTCAGCATTAAAATAAAACTTAATATTCTAAAACTATAAAGGCTCCAGAAGCCACGTAAATATAATCAAAGACCCTGTACAACTGTCGTCTTTCTCCTCCAAACCAATTAAATTAAAAGTTGCTCCTCCAAACGAAAAAAGTTGGAAGTAGAGGACATCATTCGACACGCCTGAAATAAAGAAATGTTGCAAAGAGGCGATATATTTTAATTTATGTCTTTTTGACTTAGATATTCCTAATTTATACCTCTTTCCTTTACACAGAAATCCTATTCCATATTCGGGCTTAGCCAATCTGTAGATTATATTGGTCGACCACTTTAAAGCGGCCTATTTGTCTCATTTCTGGCCAGTTGTTTTCAGACCGGTCGACTTTCATAATTTCGGTATTTAGACTCATTTCTTGCTAAGAGGACAATATCATCAACAAAATGCAAGTGGTTAATTTTATGTCCAATAATTGGTATACCCTTATTTCGGTTTTTTAAAGCTCTTCTGATTATACAGGGTGATTCATGAGGAAATGTCAATACTTCAGGTGCGTAGTCAGGGTCCAAAAATAAACATAAAAGTCTATACAAAAATGGATCCGCAAGGCCTTCGTTTCCGAGATACAGGGTGTTCACCACGGAGCTGGCATGTGCTTAGAAGCAAATGGTGGAATTTTAAAAATTTTAAAACATAGCTTATGTTTTGCTAAATATAATTTAAGAACAATAATTTTATTAAAAATGAAAATACATATTATTTAATTATACATTTTGTTTTATTTTTTTTTAATTTTGCTGTAATAAAATCAGATGCGTCGTACTTTTTAAAATCCAAATATCTCGAAAACGGTTGCTCATATCAACTTTTAACAAGTATACCTTTTTGATGTAATAGTTACAAAATAATTATTTAATTTTATTAAAAATGTTATGCAGGGCCGTACCAAAGAGTTGTGAATGTTCAAAATAGTAAAAAGACGTGTAGGTGTAGGTGGCTCCCCCTACAAGGAGGAGCCGTAATAAGATTAGATTCGAATCTGTCATACCAAAAAACCCCCGGATACCAATTTTTACTCCAATATTTACGTTATCATAGATTTTATTTAAAAAATAGGGCAATTAAATAAAAATTTTAACACCCAGTATTTCGAAAACGAAGGCCTTGCGAACCCATATTTGTATAGGCTTTTATGTTTATTTTTGGACCCTGGCTACGTACCTGAATTATTGACATTTCCTCATGAATCACGCTGTATATTGTCCGTTAATGGTTAATGATTTTAGACCACTAGAATTACATTTGGTGCCCATTGCCTTTATTTCCATAACTCATCTTTAGAAATATTGACTTGTGAAATTTTCATAATTTCTGGAATACCTGTTCACCAAACCGAGTTTATATAATAAATAGGTTTTGACATCAGGATGCTGTTGTTTAGTCAAAAAGGATTGGCCTATTTAAAACACATTACCTAATTTTTGAAGGTTAGTTTAGGTTAAGCTCTTTAGAGTTTACAAAATATAGTTGTTAAATAGATTCTAATATAGAAATACCCTATATACGTATGTTTAAAGTGTAATAGTTTTTTAAATGTAATAACCACACTTGCCAACGAATAGTTAGTAGATAGCTGTTAAAACTTCTAATCCATTATATTTTTTTAAACATAAGATTACACCTTAAAAACTTGTTATTTCGTTACTTAACTAACAAATTTAAATCAGTTATTCGATTATTTTTATATTGGCCTTACCATATAGTAGTAGTGACCCCATGGCTAACCGCAATATGTGTTTATTATGAAGGATAAAATTACCCTTCATAGTGCTTATAAAATGTTTCATAAGAGATTAATTAGTTAAAAGTAAGGCTTGCTTGGTGTATGTATTTAGTTTAAGCTTTTTGTAACTTAAATAAGAAATTTATGTAAAAAGCACAATTTACTAAGGAATTGCAGCAAATGGTCTGAAAATGTCACAAATTCTTGTCGGCCATAATATATAACCGTAGACCGGACAATGTGGGTAGATATTTAGTAACATAAATTACAGGCAAGTACGTACCGAATATCTAAATAACAGTTTTAGCTTTTATATTACTTAAAAGAAAAAATCTTTGGCTTTTTTTTCTATATTGGTAATTAATAATAATATATAATTGTAACATTTTTATATCGTATTATACTCAAAATCTATATATTTCAGAGAAATCCTAGGTCTGTTTGATTTACAACTCAAAAGTGTATTTTTTTTGTGAACGGTCATTTAAAGTTAAGAATTGCTGGTGTGTAAATGGCAGAAGTTCGCAGTTTGCAGGTAAAAGTACCATTTTATTTATTTTATGGTATTTTTGTTAGTCAATGCCATTTAATAACGTTTATCTGAGAGTGACTGTAAAAGTATTCAAATCACAGTACACAATAATATCAAAGTGTCCACCTAAGGTCGCTGAGCATAAATTTATGTATAAGTGATGGTTATTATACTAAACATAAACTTTTAAATTTGTATGGACTGAAGGTTTATTGAATAACTAACTTTTTGATTTCTTTTAGTCAAAATATTGTTATTTAAACGAGTCTTCTTTATATCTTATTTATATTCGTTCTATATTTTCCTAAAATAAATCCAATACGTTTTTGAATTTTGCTTGGGTTATCTTTTATTTGATTAGTTTTCTTTACAAATTAGGACAAAAGCTAAAACTAATAAAGGGTGAGAGTTTTTTAATGAAGCTTTTGTTTACCTGGTTGTGGAGATTTGAAATGCCGGTTAAGTATTTTTTTCGTTCAAGATGCATTGCTTTTTCTTATTTTATATGTCATCCTGTTTTACGGAAAAGGTTGGGCACATCTCTTTGGGTTTTTAATTAAATACGTTCCTATATTGCAATATTTCATTGTCTTGTGACTTTTAGGACGCTACCTCGGGATTATTCTATCTGTATGGCTCAATTTTATGATTTTTTTTATATATGTTATCTGTACTGTATTCCTTAAAAAACCTATAGCTTAGGAAACACAGTTAAAGTCCGATTTAAAGTTGAAAAGGCCACCAGCGTCATCAGCATGCGTTGTTCTCTCTCACTTTAAAATTATTCCCGTTCTCGTCGCTCTGTTTCAAATTTAACAACGTATGGGTGGAGCGTAGAGAGAGAAAGGCTTAATCGCGGACTCTTTTGGTATGACGCTTCTGGCCTTTTCTTCTTTAAATCGGACTCTACGGATGTTTTGATTTGATTTGCAACCGTCTTACTTTACAAAATAAGCACCAGGACTATATAAACCTTTTAATTTAAATTAAGCATATGTTTTTTATGTTCAAAGTAGGTATGTTTTGTCACCGATTTTTTTCTCAAAAAAACGGTTTAGAGGTTTCTTTTGTTTTATTTTATTTTCTATTCACACAAGTTAACACCTTTTAAAATCTTGTTTTTATATTTATTTCACACTCTTTTCCATTAAATCGCAAAGTTTCACTTTAAAATTCCGCGGGCATGTTTGCTGAAAAAGTCCCTAGTGTATGCATGGTTGCAGCACTTGAAAGTGAAGCTTTGTGTTTATAAAATACTGTGTGCCAATTTGGTATAAAAATCAAAAATTTTGTGCACAAAAAAAAAGGGAAAGAATGAAAATGAGGTTAGTTTGATTTTCAAGTTTGATAATGATTTCTCGAAAACTAAACCTTTCTGACTAAAAATTCTTTCAGATTCTTCGTCAATGCCTCAAAAAACCCCTTTATACCAAAATTGGTCAAAATCAGAGTTGCCACAACTTTCGATTACCTTAAATTCTTAAACAAGATTCATATTTCGAAAAATGTAAAACAAAAATTTCTAAATAAATTATTTATAGGCTTCAGTGAACTTTAGCTCCATTTTTAAACAGCAATATTTTGATATTATTTTTTTTACTTATTTGTTACACCATAATAAAACACATAGGATCTGAAAAAAATAATTTTTCACTCACATTAACACAAAATAAAATAATTTCTTTATTTCTCATATAAAATATACTAAGGTAATATGGCCGAATAATATGAAAAAAGTTAGGAAGAATACCTACAAAAAGAGATGATACGATGTCGTTTTGTTTAGGAATTTCTCCTTGAAAAAGCAATGTTGCCAGATGTTTTCTACTGATTTGTTATTATTGAAGGTTGTTTTTTTCCATTTACCAGAAATAAAGTTTTTTTATAGAAAAAACTAACCAGAACTAATAAACAACAACATCCAAACCATTACATAGTTCTACCAGAGCCACAATAGACCGATCGGCACAAGTTAATAGTTTAATATAAAAACACTTGAAAAATATTAATCCGATGAAGCGAAAAGTAGTCCTTTAAAATCTCCGCATTAATTTTTTTCCATTATAATTATTTTTTAAAATTTGTTTGGTATTAGTTTGTGCTTTATATTCGATAAAAAAAATTATGCAGTTTTTTAGGCTAAATTGAGGCCTGTTACCTGTCAAACTTGTCATTCTCCAAAAAATATGCTTTAAATGGCATTATTCTAAAGAATTAAAAAACCTATAAAAAAAGCTTGTATAGTGCAATTTTATGTTCATGTACAAAGTCTCAGCCACCCGCAGCGACGTTTTATTTACTTTCTTTCTTCAGAATAAAAAAACTGAAATTTACAAAATCTAACTTACACCTATATTATTTTATTATTTGTTGTATTAATATTATTATTTCTTTGTCAAACACTAACTTTTTAATAGTGCTTTTATAAAAAGTTATTTTAACGTTACATCACTTGTGTTAAAATGGTTTCACTCTAATTTTAATATTTCCAAAAAACGAAAAAAAGAAGGTAAACATTTTTAGAAAAATACTATTAAAAAGTAAATATTTTTACCAACAAATACGTTAATACAGGATACGTAGAGCGATTTGCGAAAGATAGTAAAACAATCTACTTTATCGTAGGAGACTAACACTTTGTACATGGCTATAAAATTTCAGTGAAAACAAGTTTTTTGACAATTCTCCAAATATTATAATTTTTTACACCTTTTTGAAAAAATGTCAGTTGTTACATATACCATCATAAGTCTTTGACTTAAAAGTTTTTATAACAATATTACCTTGCCTAATTAGCCAATACCATTAACCCTTTAGCTATAAAATTGTCTTTAGGAAAAACCTTATTTAACCAACAAGGAAAACTTTTATTAAATACATCTGTGTACCCTGTTTTTGATTGTTTTCTAATAATCAACACTTGGTTTAATTATTACTTTCTTTTGGCGTCTTTTAGTTTTATGTAACTAAGGCAAGTGGTGCGCTTAAATAAATGTTGAACCAAAGTCTACTAATTTTGCTTGATGTGGTTTAAGGCTAGCAGAGCAACGATGACTCACAAGATAAAGAATTAACTTTGTTTAAATTGTATTTAGACTTTTTAATTTTTCTAACAATTCCAAACTTTTAGCACGGTCATATGTGGGTCCATAGGGAGCATAATTCAAAATTATTTTGAAATATACGGGGTGACTCAAAAAGAAAGTACATATCATAGTTATATTTTTTC
>JAHBCN010003923.1:0-69477 GCA_019359885.1 Listronotus oregonensis
CAATTTTTTTGCAAATAGTTATTTTTCCCTCAGCAATTTTTTATTCCTTTAAACAATTGCCGAGGGCCAATTTTTCGTTTTCATTAAAAAAAATATTTTGATAGGTGATATTTCTGTTATATTTAAAAAATCAATGTCTGGTGAAATATTCTGGACTCTACTCAATTTGCAAAAATATATTTAAACAAGATTAAATTGGAAAATTATTGTGCAAAATTTTCAAACAAATTTTTAGCATGTTTGATTTTTAGGTCTGTATCTTTGGTCTTGAACATGGACGCTATAATACATATTTATTAAATTTATTAAAAACTCCACAGGTTTTTTAAACCCTATTAATTAGCAAGAGAACACTACAACATGAAAATAACAAACGACACTAAACTACGTAGTTTATGTGTAAATTTATATTCCTAAGTAGCTTTAAACTAACATTGGATATGTCACACTTGCCTTAATTTTTGTGATAATTCCATTAAAATGTTTGTATGTATTTTAATACCTTTAATTCCGTGCTGGATTTGGTGTATTATTAGGTTGTTTAAAAACTTAACTAATCAACTAGTTTTATGGAATACCTGTCCATCATAGGTGATATTTTTTTATGTCATTTTCTTAGTTGTTTTCTCTCTATTTTGTCGTGTCGCTCCAGGGTTCTGACCGTGCCTTAAAGTGTTGAAATGATTTGACGAAAAGTTAACATAGGAAAACCTGGAGAGGGAAGACGGTTATTTGTTTGTTTTTACATCGCATGGAACGTCTAAAGTGGTCTAATTTCAAAGAAAAATACTTAAAATTCTTTATCTTTTCCATTTCAGATATATAAATATGTTATCTACATACCGTAGCCATAGCGTATTAAATTCAAATAAAGCCCTCCAAGTTAAAGCCATACTGAACCCAAATACGGTTGACCAACTCTAGGTTAAGTCTAGTTTTAATCAAATAAACCAAGAAGATTTTATGGGATACTATATTTGTCATTTATTGGCCAATTAGAATAAATAAAACCCTTGAAGCGTCTACATTAACTATTTAACAACCAACTTAAATTAAGTTTCATAAATGAAGTTTACAACATTTTATGATCGGTTTTTATAATTAAACACAAAAGCAGTACATTGTCTTAACAAACTGCTTTTTATTTTTTAAGATAAACCAATTTAACCGTGTCTATATTCTGTTTTGGTATATATCTATGTTAAGTTCTTATTTGGATTGTTTCCACTATCCAATCATTTAATTATTTTCACCATCAACTTTTCTATTTACTTTTTTCCATTTTGCGCCAAATTTGTATAAGTCGTGAGATTTATTTGGAAAGGTTTTACAAAATCAAGACTTTAGGGGTCATTTTTTTGTCAAACTTAATGAACAGTTATAAAAGGGAAAGAGGATATTTTTTGATCATAGAGTGTCGCATTGCGACTTTAAAAAAAAAAAGTTGGATAAGGGTACTCAGATTCCAGTTACCTTCTTCCACTAAAACTTGGAGGTGCAAACGGTTACTCGAAAAAAGGTTGCGACTCCGAGTAGCCGTTTACACCTCCAAGGTTTAGTCCGCGAAGGGTAACTTTAACTTCTAAATGGGTTCAGGGGTTCCTATGTAGATGTTGGCTATGATTGAAAAAAATGCAGAAGCTCATAAATAGACCATCATCCTTTCTGAGGATTTTGCCTTTCTCTCAGAGATATGAATTGCTAAGACAACATTCTAGAAAGTTTATAATGGCATCTTAAGCAGTGTTTTAGGACCGCTAGGTTGTCATCTTTTTCCAATTATTTCCAAGACTTCTTTTACTGGAATGTTCGTTATAAACTTTCAACGTCAAAGCTTGGAAGTTGGTCTACTGAATACATTTTCTTGACAGTAATTTGAACAAAATGTTCTTTACGAAAGATGTCGCTGTAAATGCGCTTAAAAGTGGAGAAAAAAAAGTAGCTAGCACAAAATTGAGAGTAAAAACTATTAAACAACCTAAGGGACACAGCTCGTAAATCTTGGATAGTCTGGATCGGTGTGATTAGTGTTATTTTTAATATGTTCTATATTTTTGTGGCGTATTAATGTTTCAGTATGTTTGCTTTGAGATTATTCGCCTTAGAATTTTTTAAAAAATGGGACCACTTCGTTCCAGCTCCTGGGGCATAACATACTGAACCTGCTCAGCCCTATTGCCCTCTATGAACCTGCAGATCCCAACAAAAAAAAAAGAAAAACCTGAAAAACCAAAAAAAAAATAAATAAAATAAAGAAAAACAAATAAGGAAAAAATTGTAAGGCCAGTAATCCCGAAGAGAACATACTAAAAAGTGGTATTTTATTCATTAAAAGGTAAGAAAATAACCACTCGTATACCGGGTGGTGCGTCGCCGAGCGGAACATAGGAACTCCCATGTAAATTTTAGGGAGGTTAATTATTGGCTCCCCTGTACAATCTGACAAACACTCCTGTCATGTTTCAAAAAATTTTAATAAGCGAATTTTGAATAATTCAATTAAATATAATTGCAAAATTACCAAATTTTAGGTTCAGGTGAAACCAAACAGACACCAGCCACCAGCAAACAATTTGTCATAAGGCTTTGTCAAATCTGACGTACAAGATTTTTTTTTCGTTTCATTAATCTCACAACCATTACATTTAAAGTAAACTACACGGTAACATTATTTTTTATCAAACTTTTTATTTAATGTAACAATTAAGTTTAACTAATAACAATATTACTATCGATCATTAAAAAAATGATTTTATCATACTAGAATCTACATAAACCAATAGCAGTATCTAAAATATTTTCAATTTATTTTCCCATCAAGCCTATCTGGTCCATTTCAACCATTAAACGTATTATCAGTAAATTCGAGTCCAAATTCATCGCAATAAATAGTAAATGTTTAACTCAGAATGTCAAAAATAGATCCGAAAAAAGAGAGAACCGAACTCTTAATATTTTACTAGGTGTGGAAAAATAAAATAAAATAAAATACTTTTTTTAAGATAATAGAGAATTGCATAAAAACTTTAATTAATCAAATGTTCAAAAAAAAAACCCCATTAACAACTAAACAATATCCCAATCGATCATAAAATTCATTTCTAACGTTGCTAAGTTGATATTGCGAAGTTTTATTACATTCTAACGGAATAGCGTTTTGTAGCTAGTTTAGATTGTCAAATTTTACACTTTCATAAATGACACTTTTTAAGTGATCCCACAAAAAGAAATCATTCGGTGAAAGATCAGGTGACCTGGCTGGCCAAAGTATCCGGTACCGTGGACCAATAACATTGCCGTTAAAAGCATTTTCCGGGTACTCTCTAACCCTACGGGCATTATTGGCGGGGCAGCCATCCATTTTGTAGGTACCAGATCATTTAATCTTCCCGAACAACTTCTTCCAAGGCGGGTCCAATTTGATTTTAAAATAAGTCCAAATAGGTTTCTGCTGTCAGGTTATAGTCCAATGATATGGTGTCCGATAATTCCCACGAATACATTTGTTTCTTGGGGATATTGTGTCCCAGTATGAGCAAAGCGATGTCCATTTTCTTGGCTCCAACACCGGCATTTCTGAAAATTTGGTTTATTGTTGAGGGTGAATGTCCATTCATCGGTAAAACAAATATTTTTTAAAAATTCCAATCGTTATTTGCTCTTTTCATCATTTCAAAACAAAATGCCATTCTTCGCTCTTCATCTCCCTCCTGCAGCTCTTGATGTTTTTCGAATTTATACGAATAAAATTTGTGTTTTTTCTATGTGCGTAATACCGTTGTATGATGTTTATTTACCTCTTGCCCAAGAACCCTTGTACTAACCATTTTGTTTTCCTCCACACTCAGGAAATATTAAGTTCTTTGTTCTCTTTTTCTTCGGCTCTATTTTCGTTATTCTGAGTTGAACATTTACAATTCTTTAATACGGTACCTTTGGACACGAACTTACTGACAATACGTTTAATAGTTGAAATGGACGGAATGGGCTTGGTGCGGAAATAAACTGAAAACATTTCAGATACTAGATGCTCTAAACTGTTTCCCGCATAATGCCACTTAATTATGGATACTTTTTCGTCGATTGAATAATTCATATTTTTTTTCAAATTCCTCATGTCAGGGACAATATTCATTTTACTGGTGTCTGTTTGGTTTTACCAAATTTGGTAATTTTGCAATTTCATTTAATTGAATAATTCAAGAGTCGCTTATTAAAATTTTTTGAAACTTGGCACAAGGGCTTGTCAGATTGGTCTCTTTAAAAAGTTATCTTACATTTTTTCTGTTAAATGTACAGGGGAGCCGATAAATGACAACCTTAAAATTTACATGGGATTTCCTATGTTTCGCTCAACGACGCACCACCCGGTATAAAAACGTACATTAGAAAAATATACACGCCTATACGATATAGGTATTAAATTATCGATCATGTAATTTAGCATTGGAAATTTTATCGAACCCCATTACCCGGGGAAATCTCATTATCTTTTATATAAAGTTATCAAAGAAAACTATAAGAATCAGTATGTATGTATCATGTAATTTTGTATAAGTATAGTTAGGAGCTTTCAATGTTAGTTCTACTACACAAATTAATATCGGCATAAAATACTTAACATTTTCTCGAGGCAGTTTAATCCGTACCTGGTTAACACAACGCGGCGTATTCAATTTCATTAAGTATTATCTTTAGGCGAAATTGTTTAGAAAAATAATGGTTATTTGAGTCGGTTTACTTTTACTTTATAAGCTTTTAGGTACTTTTAACACTTAACGAATGTATTTTATGAAATGTCCTTAATTATATTTCCTGTTGCATAAGTAGGGGTGATCGGGGCTGATTGTCTCAGGAACAAATTGTCAACAGTGATTTTAGGGAAACAGATGAAACTGAATGGTGGCGACATGGATTTAAAAATTGTTTAAACGGCGCTTATTATACAATAAAATTTTGGGGGATGCACTTCTGTACCCTTAGTCATATTCGACAAAAAGTTGGACATATATGGGAAAAATATTTTTGAAACTATTAAAAAACCTCTTTTGGCAATCGCCTATGCTTATGCAGTAACCAAAAAATCGATATTGACAATCGATTTTGGCATCGGTTGGGCAAATAATTACAAAAATTAAGTTATTAAATATTAAAAAGTGAGGTTGGTTGTCAGAATATATCTCAAAAAATTATTTTAATTTCAAGTCGATGTGAGAACTTGGTAATATTTTTTTTTAAATAAAAAATTATATATATTTTTTAAATTGAATTAAAAATCTCAGCTTTTTGATCTATTATGAGTTTGTAAACTATTAAGTAACCAACCGGTTTAATAACTTATAAAATAATTTTTGTGTGTGCTTTCACACTTAAAACTAGAAAATTGAAAAAAATAAGATTTTGCAGGTGCTATAAGTGTGTAAACCTGCTTTTCTAAAAGCAATATGTAATAAAATTTTACAATTAAAATGTAGTAACCCATGGCAGGAAAGACCATTCTTACAAAATTTTATTAAACAGTGTCCTAACTGAACAAAAGTTTTCATAATTTTTACTTAAATAAACACACACTTAATAAATTTAAGCTCATATTACAACAGATTATTGCGAAATCTAATAATTAGCAAAGACACATCATAATTAATTTCCGTCAATTTGTTTCAACTAAAAAAATTTTCTCGTTTTAAGTGTGGAAGAACTTAAAAAAATGCTAAATTATCGCATCGGTTGGTCACTTTACAGTTAGCAAATTCATTTTAATGCAAAAAGTTGAGATTTGTAACTCAATTGAAAAAAAAATTCAAAAATGATTTTTTCAATTTTTTTTTAAGTTTGCACATCGACTTAAAATTAAATTCTAAACCAGCTTTTTCAAATATCTTTTTTAGATATTATGCCAACTAACTATTAATTTTTATAATTACTCGAATTTCTTCAACCGGCGCTCATGAGCTGAATGTTAATATCAATTTTTAGGTTACTGGATAAGCGGTGGCGATTGCCAAAATTTTTTTAAATAGTTTTAAGAATACATTTTTTTTTCATATGTAACAACTTTTTGGCAGTCACTGTATAATGTTACTAGAATATATTTTCACTAAAAAGCAAGAATAACTGATAAGTATTGTCAGTAAATTCATGGCGCATTAACCAATGGTCATCCACAGCTCACTATGGCAATTTTGGTTGATTTTCAGGACAAAACACACTCCGCTCATTTTTAGTAGCAGCATCTACTTTTTTTTAAATGTGGGTATTAGAGATAACTTACCCTGTTAACTGTGACTATAATATGTTTTTTTTTTCAATAATAAAAAAACTGTATTGCATTGGTTCAGAAAATTAGTAAAGCATGGTTACTGACTAGGTGTATTTCCCAACAGAAAATGGACAGGTGTTAAATGCTCCGGTATGGGATATATTTTTTAAGATACCTGCTTTCAAATTACTCACTACTTCGACAACTACATCTACTATTTATTTATTCATTTAGTTAGCCCTGGTCTCCCCTACTGCAATTAATATAGACTACACCTAAAATAAAATTTTCGCAATCTGATTTCCACTTTAACATATAAACGAGTTCGAAAAACGCATATCTATAGATAGAAATTGTAAACGCCCTTTTTTTATCTTCAGTAAAAGGCTTGAATGAAGCCCCTAAGTACTAAGTGCCGTGGGTGCCAGGTTTTTAGATGTTTAACCTATATTTCCCCAGTTTCGTCAACGATGTCAAAGTATAGAAACATGCAGTTGTTGCATACCAATAACTACTACATCTGAACTACCCCTAAGAACGTCTTGGTTATGTCATCTAACGGAACCCCTAGTTACTAACCGTGGCCATCGTTGCCTTAACTTTGTTAAACTCACGGGGTTACAACGCAGCAAGGAGCGACTATTGACAGAGTTACTGTTAATAATTGAAGAGCAGGTTTTTTTTACTTTTTAAAAAATGCTCTTAAACCACCTTTACAATAATTATATACAGATCGTATGTGTGCCAGCCATGTATGTAGATGTTCTCATTAAAAAAATGAAATAGCTATCTTGTGTATTTTAGAATCCTAAAAAACACATTGTGGAAGGCAGGGCTTCACTTACTACAAGGCGATAATTTTGTCTACGTCTGTCGCGAGTAAACTACCTTAAACCAAACGTCATTTGTCATTTTTGCACACTTATAACCTGCAAAATGCCTTAAGAAATCTTCTTCGGCGCGTGTTTTAATTAAGTTAACGACCCACTTAAGTTTTAAAAGATCCCCAGCGCTAAGTATAACTCTCTTCGTCTGTGTTAGTCATGTCTGGAACAAAATTTAATTGGAAATTTAATAGAAGCCGTCTAAATTCTTAAAATTAAAGTTTATTTTTAGACCTTAAATAATTGAAGAGTAAGTGCAAGTGTAAATTGGCTTTTTATTACAAAATTACGACTTAAAAGGCACTTCTTTCGCTAAAAATAAACTCTTTATTAGTTTTTATGAAATGCCTTAATTTAGTAGCTATTCTTTAAGTTGTTAAAGTCTTTTCAAGTCGTAAACTCGCTTAAAATTTAATCATATTTTATTAGAATTTAAAATCCGCGTAAAATTCGTTCAGAAAAAGACAATAGTACGGTTCGGGCGTGGTGTTGTTCGAGATTTTTTACGCTGTCACCGTAGTAATTTGATTAATATTTATTACGAGCAATGGTAAAAAAAGCTTTCTTTATTTCCTTTTTTGGGAATGTAGGTTAAATTGTAAAGAACAACTTTATTTATTATATCAGGTTAATATATAATTAATTTCGGTTGTGTATTTTTTTTTTTTTTGACTGCTGACAGACGTTGTCCTGTCTTAACTAAGATTATTGAATTTAAATTAGTATACTTATATATTTTTCAAAAGCCTACTGTCTATTATTCTAATGCTTTATGGTACACAACATTATGTCTCTCTCTTCCTCTCTTTCTATATATATACAGTATTGGAAAATTAATCGCGCATAATAGGGAATTCAATGTTAATTTTTAGCCATCTGAAAATCCAATCTACCAGTGTACGTTTCAATATAACGTCGCGATGAACTAGAATTAATTTAACTGTTCGACTGTACCCTACTCCGCGCTTTGGTTCGAATTGATACAAAATCAAATATAGTGGAGTAAAATTTGGAAGAAAAGTCGCTAGTTATCGAGAAAAAAACCAGGCGTAGAACCAAACCAGACTTAGTGGGATTCTTTAATTGGTAATCGTTACACGAAATCACTTTTACGACGTTGTGGTCGAGTTTTTTTTTCGGTTTTCAATAAAACACGTATTTTAACTTCTCCACTCTTATTTTAATAATATTCATGCTATCAAGTTATTTTTTTTTTAGAAAATAGACCAATAGCGCTTCAAACAACGTCACTTGAAGCTGATATTTTTGTTAAATTTTAAAATAATTGAAACTCAAAGTTGTTATTTTTAGTAAACGTAATTTTAGGCAATCGAGAAAAAGTTTATTATTGAAAATTTATACATACATGCTGCGTACAAATTGTAGCTAATGTTTAAAAAAAGTTTTTAAAACAAAATTTTTTAGATTCCTTTTATAGTATTGAGTCAGTAATATTTTTTAGGGCCAAAGTCATATTTTTGCACTGGGGCTTAGGAGCCGGCGACTACAAAGATCTTGGTCCGGTGGAAGTGTAGTAGGTAGTTAAAGTTTATCAACAGGTTTAAACCAATTAAGGGCTGTTGTTGTTTAGAAAGAAAAAAATTTTAAATATCCGAAACAGGTGGGTAGATTTTTAAACCCATACAAAAATATCAATCATTGTTATTAATTACCCACCTAATAAGTAGGTTTATTCAACTTTTTTATTGGTTGCTGGTAAAGAAAACACCCACGGATTCGTTATTTTTTTGATTATACATTCAAAACTTCATTATTTTTAAACATTTTAGGAACAAAAAATTGCGGATGCTTTGTGTCTTTTAATTAAATTTAGAAATATAATACATTAAATATAAACTAGGGCTTCGTTAAGGTCTTTTTAAACAGGAATATATAATTATTTTTTCCATATAAAGAGATGATACGAAGCTTTCTTTGACATGTCTGAATGATGCTTGAATAAGCAATGTTGCCGAACTTTTTGTAATAATTTGGTATTATTGAAGGTTGTTTTTATATAAAAAAACTAACAGAACTAACAAACAACAACTTTCAAACTATGATCTAGTTCTGGTTAGTTCCGGTTAGGTTTCCTCGTTAAATTGTAATTTTTTTATTATAAATGCGGTTCTGGTCGGTCATGATTAGTGCTGGTTAGTTAAAGCGGATTTTATTTTCCCTAATTATATTTGTAACTGGCTTGAAATTCAAATATTTTGATTTATTGAAAATTATCCTTATGGTAACGAAAAGTTTTTTATTATAAATTAATAATATTTCCGTTTAGCAACACTGTAAACGTCTTGAAGCGATGCATAAATTTATTACATGTAAATCGTAAATAGTTAAAATAAAATGTCAAATAATGACAATTTTTAGAATTTTATTGACTTTTCTTCATGAAAACTACATCATCCCATTTTTTTGCCTTAAATAATACTTAAAGAATATTTTACATTTCAAATTTAAAATCGTCCACTTCCGTGGGTGATTTTTTACAGACAAAAATGTAATAAAATATGTAAGTAGTTATTTAGGCGTCTCATTAGTACATTTACGTAAATTTAATCCATTTCTGCCTTAAAATCTTTAATAATGATATTGCAGGAACGAAATTTACACTCCTTGCAACATTTCAGTTCTTCTTTCACACAAGTACATGTTGTAAATTCAATTTTGGGTTGACATAAAGCCATTGCACTACGTATTATGGCAGCAGCTCTTAATAAAGTTTAAATTTTGGACATTTCTCTGGGAAGTGAAAGATCTATCTGAACATCACTACCAATACTCGCAGAAAAGGTAGATATTGTCGAACTATTTTCGTTAGGTTCGAAACCGTTTTCCCTATTTTTGTGCGATTTTATGTTTCTTTCAGAGATGTAGTGGCTGTAACATAATTTTAGTTTCTCATCAAACGCAAATAAATCTTTATAGCCACGTAATTTAGATATCATATTAATGTCGTTTCTATTCCTGGAGCTTTATTACTTTTTGATAGGTAGCTTTTCTACTACCTAAAAAGATTCAGTCGATGTAAAAAAATAAATACCCTAAACAGGATTTATAAGGATAAAATTGAAATTCGTATTTTGTTTCAGTACAAAATATAAACTAATAAAATTACCAACTATCTATATGAAGGTACCTAATAATATTTAAATTACTTGTTTAAACAGATTTTTTATATAATTTTTCTTCTTTTTATTTTTACTATTGCTGCAAAAAAAACACATTTTCTAATATTAAAACTAGCGCATTTAAGTTTAGTGTCACAATAATTTGAAGGACCGGCGCGGCGCCCTGTCTGATTGCAAATTATGATAATAGTTTTGAGAATCTGTGTAAGTTTTACGACAGTCTTTATGATATTTTATTTTAATTTTGCCGCCTTTTTTCAGCACTTAATAGTAATGATAACAACCCTTGTATTCTAGGTCACGTTTCTCAACCTTTTTTGGCCCGCGGACCAAAATTTAGTTATTATTGTTTTTAATAATAAATTTTTTCGCGGATCGAAAATTGTCCGCCGACTAGTAAAATTTCTCCGCGGACCACTTGTGCCATGGTGGTCGCCCGACCAGCGGTTGAGAATAGCTGTTCTAGGTCTTTGTAAAACAGATTTGTATCCATCATACACAATTTTCTTACAAATAATTTGCTTCATTGTTTTAAAATTTTAAATACATACAGCACCTCTAAATTTCGACAACCACCACTACTATTGTATTACTTAACTATGCATGCTATCCGCATGCGGGGCTATGGGTCCCGATAATAATTTTTACGTCTGAAAAAATCGCTGTTGCCAAACGATACGCTCTAGGAAAAAAATTTTTTCAAAAACTTTTGTTTTATTTGGCTATATTTTCTTCGCTGCATGTATGAAAATATTTTCAAAAATAAAAGTTTATCGATTAGTGAAAATTTCAATACCAAAAATATTTATTTTTAGTTTATATGATTTTAGAGGAATGAAAGTGCGAATTTTCCCAAACTGTTTATAGGTTAAAAGCGCTACAGTGTGGGCTTTAATTTGACACAAAAAATTTGGTATCTTTGATAGTTTTTAAGTTATGGCGGTGGAAACAAAAAAAAATCAATTTTTTTATAAGTTAAAAAAATCACTTTTTATTAATTTAAAAAGTTCGAGACCACAAAAAATGTCGTAAAATACGATTTCATGTGCCCGGTGACATACTCAAAGAAACCTAACAGGTTTGATCTGGTTCTACGCCAAAAAAAAAAAACGACACGATAGACTTACGGAATCGCTCCACCAATAGTTTTGGACATTTTCGACAGTATTAAAACGAGATCGGATGGGTGTACGTTGAATCAACAAAAATGAGAATTTTTAAACGATAATTTGTTGAAAAATTATCACAAAAATTGAAAAAGATTTTTGCTTGTCTTTTTATCACATTGGCTTAAAAAAAATCTAAAAAATAAATAAAAAGAAAATTCCAATAATAAACACAACGATAAATAATTTTAAAACAGAAAATAAAAATAACTCTAAAGAACTAAAACTTATTTTAATAATGGTTTGAATAATCCACCACTTTTTGCAACAATACCCAAACCTATTGTAGAGATGTTGTCTCATATTTCTGAGCCGTTCAGGTGTAATTTGACCAGAAAGTTGAATTATTTTTTCCCTTATTTCAACAAGGTTTCTAGCTCTTTCAAAACTCTGCCGATACTCATTTTGTTGTAAATATCCGAAAAAAAAATATTTGGGGATGCCCGCAAGCAAATGAACGAGCTCTGCTAGCCACCGGCAAATCCCACTAGAAACTAAAGCGCAAAGCGGTGACGTTTCCAGTCGAACAGCTAAATTAATTATAATTCATCGGACGTTCTATTGAAACGTACCTGGTAGATTGGATTCTCAGATGCCTAAAAATTAACATTGATTTCCCATTATGCACCAATTATTTTCCAATACTGTATATATATATATATATATATATATATATATATATATATATATATATATATATATATATATATATTTATATATATACAGTATGTCCACGGATATAGACATCCCAATAGAACAAATGGACCAAAAATTTCGGTTTTCTACAAAAAGTAATTTTTGATAAAAAGTTCTGCATCTCGAAAAAATGTAGTCCACAAGGAAAATTTTTTATTTTTTTACACAGGGAACGCAAACTAACCTCAGATACCATTAAGAATAAACTTACTTTATTTATCGTTTTAAAGTACAATGGCAAATAAAAAAAGGTTTTAAATCCTATTCAGTGCTTACATAAGAAACGTATTAAACAAAAACATTGCACAACAAAAAGAACTATTATTTATTCAAATACGCCTCCCCCGTGTTCGACGCATTTTTAAAATTGCCGTCTAATGTGATCATAACTGTTTCTCACTGCTGGAGCAGAGAAAATCCCGAACTCAGAACTCCCGCCCATCCAATTCCTGCCCATTTCGTATTTCGGGATAATAGGGCCGTTTTTCTTTGAAAACACGTGCAATAGAATTTATACATGGAAATGCTACAAACCTTTTTTTCGGATAAGTTGGATGACCTGCTATTACAGTACCGGGGACAAATATAGCTTGCTGTTTGTAAGCACTGAATAGGATATATAACCTTTTTTGCCATTTTACTTTAAAACGATAAATAAAGGTAGTTTATTCTTGATGGTTTTTTATGTTTTTTTTTTATTTTTTTGGTGCCCAGTCTAAAAAAATAACAAATTCTTCTGGGAGACTAAATTTTTTCGAGATGCAGAACTTTTTATCAACAATGACTTTTTGTCGAAAAACGAAATTTTTTTATTGTCCTTGGGATGTCATCCGTGACATATGTTTTTAAATAATATATATATATATATATATATATATATATATATATATATATATATATATATATATATATATATATATATATATATATATATATATATATATATATATATATATATATATATATATATATATATATATATATATATATATATATATATATATATATATATATATATATATATATATATATATATATATATATATATATATATATATATATATATATATATATATATATATATATATATATATATATATATATATATATATATATATATATATATATATATATATAATAATAAAAATACACCATTTTTTTCTTTTAATACAAGAAAAGCGACAAATGGGCCCGTTCATTCCTCGTTGGATGACCCCGTATCCCAGACTAAAAAATTCAAGACATCAATCAAACATTCTAACAATGCGTAGAGAAATAAAATTGCAAAATGTGATAAACATCCGCAAACCAAATTTATAGCTTTATTTACATTAAATTTCAATTTAAAATTCATTTAAAAATGACATTCCACAACACAGATACAGTGTTTTATAACTCTATCTAAGCATTCTTTTTATATACTGGGTGACCAAGGAATCATTTTCAGACTAATTCTTTTAATCTTTAATTAAATATAACCAAAATTGTACAGTTGATATTTTTAAACGAAAAACATCTTATTTATTAGTAATTTTAGATAGCTCAGTAGACTAGGAATTTAAAACTTAAATATTGTTAAAAGGCTAGGAATATAAAAATATATAGGTTGAAAAGTAATGCCCATTTTCGGTATAACCGGAAGTGGCTTAATAGATTGGCGTTGATGTCAAATCTAGCCGCCTAAAAGTGATTTCGAAGTAACTGGTATAGCGAAATTGATTGGACAGCTTCAGCGATTTCTTACCTTAGAAACTGTTCATCGTTCTCAATTAGACTAATTGTTTGAGACGCCCCCAAAGATAGACATCTGAAATAGTTAAATCTGGGCTTCTTGGGGGCCACAGAACCGAACCAATCCATCTCTGGCCAAATTTAGCATTAAGCCATTTCCTCACTTCAATTGCAAAATGCGCAGGGCATCCATCTTGCTGAAAGTACATTTTTTCCTAAATTGGAGAGACAATTCTTCAAAGTTATTAGAAAAGAATGTTTTTAACATTTGAATGTAACTCTCACGATTACACGTATTTTCGAAGAAGTATGGGCCAATAATACCATAATATGAAATCGCACACCAGACATTCACTTTTTTGTGATATTGCCTTCTAGCAGGAACTCTGAATCGGTGATTGTTTTCGCTCCAGTATCTAACATGCGCAGAAGATATTTTTCCGTTTGTTAAAAATGTTGATTCATCGGAGAATATGATAATTTTATAAAAATTTCTATTTTCACTTACAATTTTTTTTCCGACCCAAAGACAAAAATCCAAACGTTTCGCTTCGTCACCTTCTTTTAAAGTATTATTAAAAATTGGCCTAAATGGGGATATTTTGTTTGCCTTCAAGATATTTCGAATCTGGGATTGTTTGATCATGTTAAGTTCTTGAGCTCGATTTCTTAAGGAAAGGGCAGGATTGTCAGCTACAGACTGTAATAAGGAGGGTAGTGTCTCCATCGGGGAATCCAACGTTTCGCGCCTCGTTGTAATAGGTTGACGCATCATCAGGCAAGTATAATTCTTCTGTTAATAATCGAGAGACATCGCCCTCGCTACGTCGCCTTGTTCTTTTTACTGCTCCGGCTAACTCATTTGGTGAGAACAAGACTCCGTTGCCTATATCCCGATGAAGCTTTGGGGCTATATCACTAACCGTGCCTGGGCCGGCGTCTCCAGGCGTGGTTGTGACCCTTGTCCCTTGGTCCTGCTGTTCTATATCCAAATCCTTGCTGTTACACGGGGTACGCGCACCTTTTGGCGGTGTACGCAACATGGTTCCTCTTCTGGTGGTCACCTGGGTCAACCACGGTCCCAGGTGGTGTTAACCCCTTCCTATCTCCTCCTTCTTCCTCCCTGTAAAATGTAAATCCAGCCCGCGGCCGGTTTCCTATCCTTGTGGCACCTGGTGCACACCTCCTTCACTGCTCACTCCTACGACGCCGCTTCCGTCTAAACCGACTTCGCCCGTGGTCCGGCCGGGTTTAGCTGTCTCCCTTATCCTTTCTTCTGGCCTCCTGCCAAATCCCACTGCGGTTGAGTCCCGGTAGGCCACAGAGGCGGCACCTAGTGCAGCGCCTTCGATGGGGCTCTTCCCCGACGGTTCTTCCCAGTCGTTCCCAAGGAAAACCACCCTTGGTTTTCACTATACTCCTGCTAAACCGCGGCCTGAACACCTCCGTAAAGTCTCCTGTCTCCACGTATACGGTTTCACCTCGTTCCACGACGTCGTCCTCGTAGGTTTCCCTCTTCCACTCGCGACCGCGCGCGTATCCGACACCAATCAGCCTTACCGAAGGCGACGGTGCTCTATCCCGAAAATCGTGTTCTTCACGATAAGGTCCTGGGGAAACAGGGGCCAAATATCCTGTAGAATCAAGGCGTCGGCTTACCCTGTTTCATAACCTGAAACAAAACAACTCCACCCCTGGGGAAACAGGGGCCGAATATCTGTAGAATCAAGGCGTCGGCTTACCCTGTTTCGTATCCTGAAAATAATAATCCAGAAGTTACGATTTCCTTTAATCCGGGAGTCCTACTCTCCCATGTTCCAAACAAACAAACAAAAATAAAACAACTTCTTCATTAACAGTTTCCCAAATTCACTGCTAACCGCATTCTACCCGATAACCTTACTACGGGATCTATAAACTCGGCTCTACCACCGAATATGACCTGGGAGCGCCGAACCGTCGGCGGTCCTCCCGGTATCTAGCCAAGATGTGACTTCATCTGAGTCTGGACATCGACTCACTTGACTGCAAATTGCGCTTCTATTTATAGATCCCGTAACAGTAGCTGCATCATTTTGACCATAGGGTTTTTTCGGTTTTTTAAATTGACAACTAATCCTGTTTGCTAAAATTTTCTTAGTAATTTATGAAGTCGCATTTTTGAGATGTAAACGTTATGCTATCTCTGATTGAATTTTTCTATCACAAAACTGTAAGATTTTTCAACACTTCAAATTATTTTTACAACTTTAAATTTACTCGGTAGAAAAAAAGTAAAAATATTCCTTGTTTTTCCAAAATGTGGTAGGACTGCATTTAAAATATTAAAATAGGATATTTCAATGAAAGTGTTATTCTTAATACCTTTCCTGTATGACATTTTGCTTTAAGAGTCCATTCGCGCCGCGAAAATTGGATCCAATTTGGTGTTCGGGGCATAATGTTTTTCTCAAAAACCGTATAAGTTATCGATAATTTTCAAAAACTATATGAAAGCCAACACTTAAATCTAGGCTTCTGCTGTAATAGTTTTTTAAATTTGGATTTAGTTTTTAATATTTCCTTGAGTGAAAGTCACCCTAAAATCGGTTATGTTTAGATATTATTTTCTCTGGACTCGACTCATATTTCAAAAATTCGTTACAGCAGAGGCATAGATTATTTCCTTACCTTTAAAATGGTATATGATTTATGTTATTTAAGTGAAAAATAGTTACCGAAAAACGTTATCTCCTGTAGGCTTGCAATCGGAAACAACATGGCCCGATACATCGAATTTGAAAGAATCTAAATAAAATATAATATTTTTAATGCGGCTTTACAAAAATTGTGGTACTGGGAGTTTGTTAGTCTCCGCCCTCCGTCTCCGCATCCTTTCGCCCGACCCCTAAGGTGTAGCGTAAATGCACTCTTTAAAACAAAAAATAATGGTAATAAAAAAATGGTTTCTCGGAGAAAAATCAGGTTTTTGAAGGTTTTGCAAACCCTGTACAAAAAATTAAAATTTTCTCTTGGTGATTCGTATTTTTTTACAAGCAATTTTTTTTATCAATAATGACTTTTTGCCGAAAAATGAAATTTTGTATCCATTTGTGCATCTGTTAAGATCACTGAGATATATTAGTAACTGGATTAGAAAAAAATAGGAAAGTAGGCATTGTATAACCATCAAAATTGTGTTATTTAGATTTAAAATAAACATTTAGCATTCTATAGTGTCATAAATCAATCTTAAAACCGTTTTCTATTGAACTGTCGCCATAGCAATAAATACGTATGTCAATAAGCCATTGAAAAAATAATAATTCGGCTTTTTATTTATATTGGGAAAAAATAGGTCACCTTGCTATTGCTATTCGTAAGGCTAAGCTATAAGACACATTATTTTCTTTAATGTAATGGCTAGACGGCAATTTCTCGTCTATTATAGTCAATTTAAACAATATGGAGTGACCTAATATGTATAGAAATATTGTTATGAATAATTATTTATGAGTCTATAATAGATAATCCGAACAAGCTCATGGAAAGTGTCATAGATAACATTTATAGCTTTGGTGAAGTACTGATTTGTAAAGACATTTTTATGGTGGAGAAGGCCTATATACATAAATTATTATTACGATAGTGTGATGGGGCCAGAGGTCGGCAAACTTTTCATTTCGGACTGAAAAGCCAAGTATGGGTAGCATTAGGATTTACATTTTTTCGGTGCTATAAATAAATGTAGAAAGTACAGTTGATTTATGGGGAATTAATTATAAGTTATTAAGTAATGTTGTGATGATTTAATTGTGGTTTTGAAGTAGTGCATCTGAGCGTATTCATTCGCCCGAAGTCTTAATAAAGTTTAAAACCTGTTCGATCTTAAATTTAAAAAAAATTCTGACAGCTTATAGGAGCTTTTAATAACTGGTCTTTGCTGTTTTAAATTTACGTAAAACATTAACTAAAAAGTCTAGTGCATACTAGGTACAATAACTCAATCGGGTATGCAGAAATATTACCCCAGTTTTTCATAGGAGCAATAAAACATAGTAATAATAATAGTAAATCTTCCTATGGCCTGGCCTTCCTCTCTAGCTGTCATTTGTCCAGTTACTGCCCAAATTCAGCCTTACTTAAGTGGCCTATTCACACGTGCTTTGGTACCGCGAATTTAGCCAACAGACAGATCCATTGTTGTTTTACACCAGCACATATGCGCAATCAAATCCAACACAAGTACTTATATACGCGCAAATCTGCAGTGTTAGGAAGCAAGTGTTGTGTATTTTGTGTGCGGTCATCATGAAAAAAATTGCTTACTTGAAGGATTTGTAGCGTTATTTAATGAGAGAAAGAACAGGAGAGTATGGCCAAAGCAGTGGTTATTAAAAATACAAGAGCATTAACATCTAAGCTTAAGCATAAAAAAACTGAAACTGCTTTTTGGAATATTCTTGACTCTTCTTCATCCACAGGCAAGACTTTGATTTAAATAAACCAATAAAAGTTTTCCAAAATTTGCATATAACATCATGCAGCGAGCACACAAGTTCGTCACGACTACTGATATGCAGATTCGCTAGGCTCGCACCTATGATGGCAGCGTCGTCTTAAGCAGCCTATTCACATATAATTTGTACAGCGGATTTTTCCAAAAAGCATGTCCAACTAACGAAACGCCGTCTGTCGTTCAAGACAACCATCATAGGCACGAGCCAAGCGAATCTGCGTATCAGTAGTACTTGTCTGTGCTCGCTAGATGCAATGTGACGTTCGCTGATGATAAAGAATTTTAGAAAACTTTTATTAGTTTAAACAAATCAAAAACCTTGCCCGTTGAAGGTAAAGAGTCAAGAATGTTCCAACAAGAATTTTGTTCTTGGTTGAGGCTTAGGTATACTTTCTACTCTCGTCTTTTGAATAACCATTTCTTTAACCATATTCTTCTCTTATTTCTCTCATTGAATAACGCTACAAATCCTCCAAGAATAGCAATTTGTTTCTTAACACTTTAAATTTGCGCGTATATGAGTACTAGTTTTGGATTTTACTGATGCGCATATGCGTCTGTGGATAGCAACAATGGATCTGTCTGTTGGACAAATCTGCCATACAAAATCACATGTGAACAGGTCGTTTGAGAACGACAGACGGTGAGCAGAACATAATAAACGGTGTCCCAAAATAAACGCACATTTTTATTTGAAATATGTCTTTACCAGGATTAGAAAGAACACATATCACGATTAAGTGTGAGACACAATAATCGACAAATGTCCATTGCGGCTTTGCTGGCAGGCAGCAAATTATTTTCACACAATAGTGGACGAATTTCTTCCATGACGCGTCGAATTTTATTCCTGAAATCAGGAATGGCGGCTAATTTATTGGTATAAACACGAGATTTTAAAAAACCATGGAAAGAAGTCGCAGGGTGTTATATTCAAGGATCTAGGTGGCTAATTCTGATCATCATTGCGAGATATGACCCGAACAGGAAATTTCAGTCGTAACAAGTCCATTGTTTCACGCGCAGTGTGACAGGTTGCTTTGTCCTGTTGAAACCATAAGTTTTCCACATTAATTCGGTCTAATTTAGGCCACATTAGCTCTTCAACATTGCACAATAACGTTCGCCATTTACTGTTAGTGCAGTTCCAGCGTTGTCTTCAAAGAAATATGGCCCAATTATTCTGCCGAATCAAAAAGCGCACCAAACAGTGACTGGTAGAGGATGCATTGATTTTTCTTAAATAACACGAGGATTTTCTTTCCCCCAAATTCGACAGTTCCGCATATTGACGTATTAATTTAATAGAAAATGTCTCATCACTAAACAAGATTTTCTTCGAAAAATCTCCGTCATAGAATCCAATTAATAAATTTACGGCGCAACCCATGATCTGCTGGCTTCAACTCTTGGTTAATTGGATTTTGTAGGCATGTAAATGCAAATCTTCTGTAAGAATTTGTGCATACTGCTTTTGGAAATGTTCACTTGCTGTGACCGATGGCGAATCGACGTGTCTGGATGCTCAACAACACTTTCCGACACTGCTGCAATATTTTCAATTGATTGCTCAAATTTTTCATTAGAGAATTCCCCCGAAACATTGAAATAGGCCGCTTTAACTTCACTTTAATTAAAAAAAATCAGTTTGAAATATTTTGATCCTACAATAACGACCCAAACAATAAGAGACAATCCCACAAGCAGAGCTAAATCGATTAAGAACATATCAAAGAAAACATGTGGTACCGCGATCGAAAATGAAAGAGTTAAGAAATTGTTTGCCCATTATTCTTTTAATATTTTATTGTATCGTATACACCAACTGAAACCAACAATAAAATTGAGGTAACGATAAAAATAATTTCAATGAATGTATAGCACACCATTCGTTACATAACAATGGGTGATTTTTTCTTGCAATCGTCTTTTGTGTGGCACTTACAAAATGTTCTGTGACTTTTGTTCTGCAATAAAGATTTTTGGTAATACATTCATATTAATAGTCGGTAATATTGCTAAGTTGTTATGGGAGTATTGTTAAATAATAATAAATTAGGCCTGATTTGCATTTTTTATTTCTAACTGATGATAAGGCTCGTTTATTGCTTTTAAAATAAGATTATTGAAAGGGTATAATTAAACCATTTTGGGTGGATATACGAGAGGGAGAATCGCGATATGCTTCCTCTCAGAAAGGTCCGGTATATTGGCTATATAAATAAATTGTTAAAAGAAACGATAAAAACTATTTTTTATTTTATCGCTTATAGCTTTATATAACTATAGATCCTAGAAGTTATTGGACCTTTCCTGATGATCTTCCGAACGATATTCGAATATAGAAATGTTTCGAATAATTTAAATATTTCTTTCGAATATTCGAATATTCGTATTCCAATCAGCTGGGGTATATTACCGCTACTTACGGATGATAGTATATTCGATTTGAGATTCATTCCAAGGTCAATCCCAGTTCGACCGAAATGGGAAGAGCTATCAAAAGAATGCACTTGAAAATTTAAATGTCGGATGCCACATTTTGATTGGTTACCACATAATTTTATATTTAAATATTATTACGCTATTGAATAAATTAATAATTAAACATAATATGCATTTCCATCATAATGAATTTTTAATTCAAAATGCAGATACTACACACAAAAATTAATATCAGAATAGAAATTTTCACAAAGTGTCGATTTTTTTGGCGGCCACTGTATACTATTCTATACACCACACCAAAATTAAGAATTAAAACGAAAGCAAAACTTCCGCCGCACCACCAATAACACCTAAAAAAAAATAAAAACATACACGAATACGTATGCGAACACAACATCAACCCAACAACTAAAATAGTCGACTGAAATCAAAAGCCGAAAAAAAATAATACATTTTTCATCCTCCGACCAGTGATTTATCCGGAAAAATTCGTTATTTCGAAAGCAAACGCTTTGACTTCGGGGTAAATCGACGGTCGGCGGCAATATATCGAATAATTACTGGAGTTGATCGGTCAATGTTTCATATGTCGAATGATATTCCGAATATGAAGATCTTCCGAATACAAATATTCGAATCTTAAAATCATCCGAATATGCCCATCACTAGGTCCTAGTGAAAAATGGCAGAGGGCGCCAAATTATTTAATTTTTATTTATTAAAAAAAACTTTTGAAAACTTGAGAATTCTAGTTTATGTGAAAAAAAATCGATTGTTTAGGTCCCCGTTCTGAACTCTACTTAATTTGCTAAATTTAGCATTTTTTTCAAGGGTAAATGTATTGCAAAATTATTCTGCAAAAACTATCGAATCTATTTTAACAAAATTTGGTATGCTGTTTTCCCATAGCATGAAGTTTGTTCTGGCCGAGTATGGAGGTCCTCAATTTTTCTCTGCGACCAATATTTACATAGTTATAACGGATTAAAGTAGAAAAAATGCGTTTTTTTTTTAATATTTTACGTTTAACAAATATGTTGAACGATTCTTGTTATAAACCTTTTTCTAAAGGGATTCCAGCAATAACTTACCTGTCACCTCGTACATCCAACCATTCCTGTTTCCTGACAAATAGGGCTTGGTGTATAGGATAAAAATACTGAGAAAAAAACTTTTTTGGCTTTAATATTATTATATATTAAGTCAAATCTTACTAATAAAAAAAATAAAGTGAACTTCTGACTCTACAGAACAAATAGTTTAATTTACTTCTAGAGCAAAAAAATGTAGATCGGTTTAAAAATTATATACATTCTTGCTGACCGCTGTATGCGGTCAAAAGCCTTTGAGAAATCCGATACTACCGATACAATGCATTTCTAAGCATTAACACAAAATAAAGCAGCAATTACAACGCGCAAAAATGAAGCCATTACAGAACGCTTTTACCCGTTCAACGCTGAGTATGTTTATTCGAATACCGGGCAATTTTAAAGAAACAAAAACGTGCAAAGTATTCCATAATTTGTCTCCACCTTTGTATTGAAAAAATAAAACATTCCCAGGACAGGGCCGGAGCAGGGGAAAATTGACATCGCAGGCTTTGTTAGAGCGGCGCCCTAATTGTTTTAGATAATAGAAAACAATGTAATATTGATCATGCCAAAAACACTTATGTAAAGTAAATACTGAGATTTGATTCGGCAAGTTTTTTGCTGATCTGTCTATATTAATAAATATTCTTTTTTATTTTATTTTTTTTAAATCTATATTTAAAAATTAAAAACTTCATCAAGTCCTAAGTCTTCCTGGATTGTACCTAGTACCGATGCTGCATTACCCCGTTGCACAGCTAAACCAATTCTTTGGATAATGAAACTTCGAGATTTTTTGCATGGAATTTTGTTGCAAATTTCATTTATAAAACCCTTAGCCTCATCACCCAAAGGACCAAAAGTTTCAACAGCAAAAGTAATGAAGATAAAGCTGTCTTCAAGCTCTTTATATTTTAGATGTTTTTTATTCTCGCAGATAGGACTTTGCAAGTGTATGGCTGCAAGTAGCGTCCCAAAGTAATTGTTTTCCATATTTCCAAGGAATTAAGGTCATTCCATCTACACGTTTTCCATCGCTTCTGCAAACTCCAAGAGGCTCTAACACAGAGGGATTTTCAGCTGAAATCAGAGCTTTCTTGATAATGTCATTTATCTGACTGTGTCTAGAAGAACGCCCTGCGCTTTTTTTGCAGCTTAACCCATGTAGGCTATAAATATCAGCATTTTCGCCGCAAACGCAGGTGTGGTCTCCACACACAGGCAGTCTAAGTCTGAGAGCGATGGAAATATGGAATGTTTTGTTATCTAACAAATTTCCCAAGGACGAAGATGGAAGTGCGTTAATCCAAGCATTACTCTCAGGGGCCTAAAGAGCAAGTAGACGTGCCTTATCTTCACTTGTCCGGCATATGTTTGTAATATATTTGTGACGAGCTTGTGTAATCAAAAAGTCAAAATCTTTCTGTTTTTTGATAATTCTTGTGGTTGATTTTGAAGATGTTTTTTTATTTAAATAGCCCGATCAGTAAAAAACTTGCCGAGTCAAAAAAAAAACTAGGTCTAATTTTAGATCTCAGTAATTTAAGAGGTCGAGCTTTTGGAATAGGAACTTTGCCCTTATTTTAAATAGGGTTTTGGTATGATCCCTTCTTTTCTTTCGGAGTTCAATAAATGAAATAAAATCCTGCTTGCGTTTTAAATTCTAAGATATTTTTGACCTCAGAAACTCATGTTTAATCAGATTGCAAACTTCTAAAATATCCCCTAATTATATGATACCTTCCTGTTTCAGAACGTCTCCAAGTAAAAATGTGCCATTGCCCGCGGTGTTCTCCTCTTCTAGTTGGGGCGGTAGAAAGGGAATCGGCCACAGACGTTTTCTGTCTGTCTTTATTTCGCTTAAGCCTCCGCCTTTTAAATTGACATCTCCTTTTAACGCACTAAAAATCTCCTAAGACAAGAAATTGGTCTTCCAGCCGTGTATACAGAATCTAAAAGTTTTAATACCACAAAATTTATTTTTAGGTTAAGGCTTCGCTATACCAGATAGATGCTTTTAAGCTACTAATGCTTGTGTGTTACGATACAGAATGTTCTTAGGAATCCAAAAATGTAATAATGTACAGGGTGTCTCATTTGAAAATTAAAAATTGAGGCCGTTTCCGGTGAAACTCAAAGTTACTGTATATCACATAACTTCTCAAAAAACGTCAAATTTGACTTTATAGCAAACACAGAAAAAGTAAAATGTGCAACATGTAGGAAAAGCACATTTCCCACTTACCTGCGTGCCACAAATGCGCTTATGAAAAATGTGCAACTCTTTTCACTAATTGCACAATATATAATTTTAAATATATTTTTAAAATTATTACTTTTAAAATACGAACAGTTTTTTTGTACAAGAAAAGCTAATTTTGACATTTAACACCCCGATGACACCAATCAGATCAGCAACTCAAGAAAGTTAATTTAAGTTTTTAATATTTTATTTTTTGTTAAGGATTTTATATTTTTTTGTGTACTGTATAAAAAGTAATATTAACAAAAATTTATATTTTAAAGGAGGTGTTGGAAAAATATTACCATAAAATGGAGAACTAAAATAAATAGAAAGAGAGCCGTCATTTACAAAAAGTAACACACAAGCAGTAAACCCACAACAAACTACCGTAAGGAGTCTCTTATTAGCAGACCATGACAAAAGTCCTAATGAAAATCAAATGTTGCCCAAAAAAGGAAAATGGCCAATAAGGAAGCTTTTTATATCATAGTTTTAAAATTGTGAAAGTCGGTCCACTCCTTAAGGTTTTTAAGCAGGCTGGATATAAATTACATGTAAAAAGTGTTAAGAAGAAAGTTTGCTCAAGTATGTATAGGTCTTTATGTATGTACATTAAATAACGTAAACAACACACAGATTACTTGTGATGGACTAGCATGTTGACATTTCTATTGAAACTATATATGTATTAAAAAACATTTTATAAAATAACATTTTACGATCTTATTTTATTTTTACCACCTTTACGTAGGAAGGTTCGTGTAAAAAAAACTTCTAAAATATAGTTTTTCATTTCTAACTATTTAACCGATTTACGAGAAATTCTAAAAACATCATTAATGCAAAAAAAAAGAATGACTTGTTAACTTTGTAAGGTGATCACTCTGTATATGGATGGTCAAAAAAACATGTAGTTTTTAGGTTGATATAAACTTAATCTCCTTAAAAAAATATAATCTTCGTCGGTAAAGCCACTTCTCTTCTTCTCCTTCCCTGGGAGCTGTGTCCCTTTGGCTTCTTGTACCTAATCTCCCATTATCTTTTATACCAATCCTTCCATAAGTCTTGTTCCTTCTACAAGTCTGTATAACCCCGAGACTGGTTGGTTGATATATTCCTGTGGGCTCATTTCCGGTTGCCCAAATAATGCGCCATATAAAGCCACTTGAAAGAATGGGCTTGAAAAAGTTTTTTCTTTAAAGTAAACTAAGCTAACCATAAACATAAATAATAAATAGAAATAACAAATCATACTCGGAAAAAATAAATAATATATAATAAATGAAAAATTTGACTTATCGGACATAACGACGATTTTGATGATTCTTTTGCTTACGGGGGTTTTTTGGGGCGCTGATAACGAACCTAAAATCAGTTTTTTTCGGCAACCTGTGGTTTTTGAGTTATGGGACCTTCAATTGGACTAACCTCAAAATTATTCCTTTTTGAAACTGAATATCATCAGAGGGAACTTACAAATACACTAAAATTTACAATATTTTATTGTCGATTTTTAGTAAAAAACATCTTAAATGAATTCAGTTTTCTTTACGTTGTAGGTATATATGTTGTATAACTGGTTACCTAATTCATAATTAAGTTATACCAAAAACTGTATTTATTTCAGGTGCTTTTTAGTAAAAATAAGCAATAAAAATTTGTAACTTTTGGTGTATTCGTTTAATATGAAAGTGCCAAATCAGTGTATATTCCCATTTGATGGTAATCAGTTTTAAGCAGGAGGAATTTTTGGAAAGTGTCCATTTTGAAGTTAGTCAACTTGGAGGTCTCATAACTTTAAAATCAGAGGTTGCCGAAAAAAAACTGTGATATGCGCTCCAAAAAACATTGGTATCGGAATCATGTCTGATAAAAAAAGTTGTACCATATTAAATAACAAATAATAATGGTCTACTGGTCCATCTATTTTTTTATAGGAACTTTTAGGCCTTTTGCAGACAAATTAAATTTATTATCTTAAAGTTAAATATGTAGATTATATTATCGGTTACTTTGACAAACCTAACAGTAATGGTAATTATAAAACAACTTGACTCATGTTTTAAAGATACTGCGATGGTAAAAAAGTAATTAGAAAGTACCTTGGATGTAGGTCTGCAGGTACCATTTGCAGATCCTACAACTTATCAACGAATAGTAAGGGGCATTGCAAGAATCTAATTTTTGACTGGTAGTATAGGAGTTAGAGTAGAGATTTAAGTATAATGTATCGTTCCCTGTTTATTCTTTCCTACTCCAGGTGACAACTATTTTTGTGGGGGCGACGAATAGATGGAGCATAAAGTATGAAGAGGTCGTCCATTAATCACATGTAGGGTTGCCAGATGATAATGATAAGTCTAAAAGGAAGGACTTTCTTTAAAAAGGGAGGACATTTACAATAAAGTCATATTTTTTTATCTATTTACTTTATTTTAATTATATTTAGCTAAGCTGCCAATTTTTGAAATAATAAATAAAATTAACCAGAACATTCAGATATTTAAATCTTCACATGACATGTTTTTGAAGTTGTATTGTATTAAACAAGAATCAAAGATTTTACTGCCTCTATACTTAGTCTATTTCTTTCTTTGCTTCACAGAGTATTAATCAGCAAAAATACTTTTTCCACTTTCGCGTCATGTCCGCTTATGCAAAAATAAAATTCACAGACTTTAAGAAGTTCTGAGAAACATTCAATGTTTTTAGCTATTTCGAAGTGGATTGTCCACTGTTCATGCAACTTCAAATCAAAATATTTGTCATCAGGATCACCATCTAATTTCTATTTATGAAATGAAATCAGGTTACAAAACTGATCATGTAGTTTATCATCGTCAATCTCTACACCTCCGGTGCTCAAGAACTCAATGCATGGAACTACATGGTCATCCACTCTCTTTAAAGACATATATCAAAAGGAGGACATACAATAGGTAAGGGAGGACGGAAGAACAAAATATGAAAAGGAGGACATGTCCTTCTTTTGGATTCCATCTGGCAAACCTAATCACATGAGGCTCGAATGGGGGGAATATCACAAGGAGGAAGGAAGGGTGTAGTGAGATATCACGTGTATTTATTTTATCACCTTTCCTTTGTTATTTTTATGCCAGTCAAAAACAATATCCAACCTTAATATCTGTTTGGACATTTTTATCACAGTATTTTTCAGAATTGAATTAGATTTATACTTACCTGTAATTAAAAATAATATTCAAAAATTTTTAAGATAAGATTGTACCAAAAAATACACGGGTAGGGGGTGTTGTTAGTCTAAAATCTCACCACGTATCACCAGGGGAGAGGGGAGGTTAAAAAAATGCTAAAAACATCACGTGATTAATGGACGACCCCAAAGTGTTGGTATTTTATGGCTCGCTCTGCATTAACGATGTTTAATATCTTCAATAAATATCTGCTAGAAGCAGTCCTGCCACTCGGCAGTGCGAACAAGCGCGTAACAGAGAAAGAAAAATCGCGAAAAATTTCTCAAACTTGTTGATTGGCTGTGAGAGGTCTATATACTCACGTAATGTTCGATCTTACCAGTTTTAGTTACCGGCGTGAATAGGGAACTTTTTCTATTTATGATTATGTAGGGTTGCCTCATTAAAGGCGTCTGGTTTAGGAAAATCGCTGAACTACATATGGCCTATTCAGCCCAGCCCTGTCCGAAAAGCTCAAAGCTGTAAGAGCGAAAAGTAAAACGAAAAAAAGAACTAGTAATAATTACTGGACATCACGCGAATGGTTTAAAGGCAGAGCTGTTGCACGACTATTTTGCGAAAAAATCAGAATGCCTTGATTTTTTAAACAGCCCGTATATGTGCGTACCTATATGTGGGTATAAATTACACAAAAGGTAATTAAGAGCCGACATATTAATTTATGGTATTTGACGTCTTCTTATTTAATATTGCATATTATGCCTTGGTGCTACTAGGTATGTATATATATGTATGTGTTGGTTTCGTTTTCATTTTCATTATTTCATTTGCCTGCAGTTAAGCTTGCCACACTACTCGGTAATTATAAATAGAAATTACTGTCGTTAGGGTTTTATTTTGTAACACCAAGGTGAGACCTCTGCTGAATCTCTAGACATAAATGACTCGATAAATAGTCGACAATACAAATTTTTTAAAGAATTATAAAACATAAACCATATGAGTTATTTAAAAAATCATTTGCTTACAATCTAGTCAATAGACGGGAAATTACTTTTTAAAGGTAATATTATCTTAATGACCACCGTCTCGTCCTTGACATTCTTCAAACCGAGCCTGGAACTTTTCGATGACTCTTAGGCGCAAAAAGACAGTAAGATTGCTAACATCTATTCTCTAATTTTGATTTTTAATTTAAGTAGTGTCTTAAGTTTATGATTGTACACGCGATTCTTTAAATAACCCCATAAAAAGAAATCTGCTGGCATCAAACCGGAACTTCTGGGTGGCTACGGAATCGCCTCTCTTTTTGAAGTCAGTTTTTTCGAAAACATCTCTTTAACTACTGACAGGAACTCGTTAAAAATGTGGCAAGTGGCTGCGTCTTGCTGCAAGCATGTGCTCCGATTGTAGTCAGCTAATTCCTGTAGCTGTGGTACCAGAAGCTCATGTAACATTTTTACATACTCAGTGGTAGAGTTGACAGTGACAGTACGATTGCAAAAATCTTCGAAAATATAGGATCCAATGATTCCTTTTGGGCTTAAAAAGGCCTTTTATGTTTAGGTAACAATTGATATTTGCTTCGGCCAAAAATCGACCTTCGGTCGGACAGTACTGAAAACATCTAAAAAATAATCATTCCATTTGTCACATTCTACATAAAGATGTCGCAAATTTAATAGTTATTTTCATTACAAGTGCGTTTATAACCATCATTACAACAATGAGTGTGAAAGATTAAAATGACGAGGTCGCAGACCGAGTCGTTTTAATTACATGAGTGTTGTAGTCATGTTTAACGCACGTGTGATGTACAACGTTTTATCTACAACCAAAAAATAAGAAGATACTGTTTTAATTTCCATTTATTATTTGCCTAGCAACTATGACATTTGTCAATTTTAAAAAAAATCTAACTGTGGGGAATTGTTACGTGCTTCAGCCTATGGTTACAAACGTTGTTAATCAAGCAGGCATTTTTTTTTTTTTTGAAAAATCAGTTCGTCCTGTCAAGTAAACGGGAGTGCTTTTCGCACAAAAAAATATTCAAAAATTACGATTAGCGATTCCGATAAAAGTCACTATTGCCGGAAAAGTCGCGATCAAAATACGAGAAAATATACAGCCAGATTTTGACATGATGTAATGGCAAGAAGGTGAAAAATCAATGCAATAAAAAAGTGAATAGTATGCCCGCCCGAGTTGGATCCAAACGAGTCAACAGCCCAATCCATTACAGTTAGACCTTCACTATTATCATCGTCGTCATCAGCATGAATGTGTTATTAAAATTTATAATATACTAGATCACTCAATAAGTCCCCGGTCTGACATATAGATGGCACCACTGTTGACATGGCCATATGATTTCTGGATAGTACTAACCTTTAAACGATGCGTGTTAAAATTTCATGACATTCCGACATTTAGTTTTTGTGGTTTTAGTGAAACAACTTTGTTATTTTCAGAACAATGGATAAAAAAGAATTTTGTGTGTTGATTAAACATTGTTTATTTAATGGAAAAATACCGTTCAAGCCAAACAGTGGCTTGATAAGTGTGATGAAGACTGCACCAGGGAAATCAACTATTATTGACTTTTATGCTTAATTTAAAGGCGGTGATAGAAACACCGATGTTGCTGAACGCTCTGGTCGCCCAAAATCGGCAGTTCTGGAAAATATTAAAAAAGTCCACAATATGGTTTTGGCCGATCATAAATTGCAGTTGCGTAAAGTTATCTCACGATACCCTGAAGATAGTGAAAGGTAGTGTATCCACAATTTTATACAAGAATTTGGGCCTGCGTAAGTTGCTTCCGAAACAACGCGTCGACAATTCAAAACGCTATTTAGTACTATTTAGGAGAGATAACAAGGATTACTACTACAAACTTACATCAAAAAGATTGTCAGCTGATTGGACAGCAGTCGCTGAAAGTCGTCCAAAGCGACCAAAAAATCAAAATCAGCTGGCAAGGTTATGGCATCCGTATTTTGGGACGCGCCTGGTCTTTTGTTTATTGACTATCTTAAGAAAGGTAAAACTATCACTAGCGAATATTACATGGCATTATTGGATTAATTGAGTGTAGAAATGAAGAAAAAAGGGCTTCACATGCAAAAGAAAAAAAGTGCTGTTTCACCAAGACAGTGCACCGTGTCACAAGTCTGTGAAAACGATGGTCAAATTAAATGAATTACGCTTTGAATTGCTTTCGCATGCACCCAATTTTGCAGATTTGCCCCCCAGCGACCTTTGGCTTTTTGCAGACCTCAAAATGATGCTTCAGGGAATGAAATTTGACTCAAATGAAGAAGTGATTGCCGAAACTGAGACATATTTTGAGAGCAAAGACAAATCATTTTACAAACAAGGTATTGAAAAGTTATAGGATCGTGGGAATGAATCAGTGTATCAGACTTCAAGGAGAGTGTGTTGATGAATAAAGTCGAATTTCTAAAAAAATGTTTTTCTGGGCTAGACCGGGGACTTGTGGGTAAAGTGTTATTTTTAAATACTTGATGTTTTTCTTTTTAACAAAAACTAGTTGTGTTATAGATTCATAACATCACTAGTTGTATTATAAGTCTAATATTGTACCTCAAATACTAGAAAAATAGTTATGTAAAGACGTCATTACTAAAAGGTTGTATATAGATTCTTAATATTTAACAACATTTAAGATGCATACTGTATTTATACGTTTTGAATTAATCAGTAATAAAACATTTTTGCCCATTCCTTTAACAAATCCTTGAATTACAAATGGTAAAAGAATAAAAATTCCATCTTGCCATACCCCATTAATAACAATCTTGACGTGAGTTGTTTATTAGATTTAGCTTATTACAAGAACTCAAAACACCTGTGGAAGTTAGATGTCAGGATCGATGATGAATTTTGGAATTTTCGGAACGATTAGCATCTCATTTCTTTTGAATTATGTCTTGAGTCTAATGCAACTGTCTGCCATCTAGTTGTGACACTGGGTTTTTACCAAAAATTAATTTAGCAAATTGGTCCAGTCCTGCTTAATTGTTTTTTTTTTTGGGTTCAACATTTACTGCAGGTAAAATTTTACTCGACACAATTATTCTCATTTAAGTAGAAATAAAAATAACGCACTTGTTGGTTAAAAAATGATTGCTCTTATGAAAACGATATTTTTTTAGTTTCATGCATAAATTAGAGTTTTATTTGTATTTTTTTATTATTTATGGAATGGCGTCTCCCATAATTCTTAGCACACTTGATTCCATTCAACGAAGAGTCGTTTGCCTTACTAATGACCCCACTTTTACAAGAAAGCTTTTTTTGCCCACCGTCGACCTATGGGAGACATGTCGTTTTTTAGGTATTTTTACAGCTATTGTTTCCAGAAAATAACGAATATTTTCTAGAAACTTTTAGTAGAATACTTCGGGGTGCTTCTCTGATGTATTTCTTAACAGTTCATCTGAAGAGGTCCTCCGCACTTTGTTTGTTCCTTCATCCCGAAAGTGTCTAGATTGTGGAACTTTCTGTCTGCAAAGGTCTTTTCTTTCCCTTTCAACCTCTAAATCTATGAGTCCCGTGTTAATAAACTGCCTCTTACTTCACTAAAGACACCCACGTTATGTAAAGTTGTTAAGCATTCGCGGACTGTTCCAAGAAAATTAAAATGATACAAAAATTAAAAAATGCAAATTTTAAACACAAATAAAATCTTGCGTTTTATAACCATTTTACGTCATCTTCATTTACCCTTATATCGATTTTTTAAGACACTTTCGCGAGTATTTCTTTAATTGAAATTACTAGTTAAAAATGCAAATAGAAACTAATCGTACTTAACACAAATAGATTTCTCGGCAATTTTTTTAAACAATTTCAACACAAACCCCAAATACCAATCATTACTATACGCATTGCGATTGTGTTAGAAACCTCAATTAATTGCCAGGTGAACATACATTTTTATTTTCCATTCGTTACTTATCGTAAGTACCAACCTGTTACCAAATCGTAAAATACCTTTGTAATTGTTCTTGCGTAACCTGCAAATCGGTTGAAGATGAAGCTCGACTTGCATTGTTCATTTATTGGAAGATAAGATTCATAATGGGGAGTTTTTGCAATATTCGCAGTTAAACCTATATTTATTTTATATTCCCAATAAGTCTTTCCTATTTTTGCAATGACAGATGATGAGTCGGTGGAAAAATCTTTTGGTTTTATTAGGGTATAAATATGTTGTGTTTAGGGAAATCTTTTTATCAGCTTAACTGTAAAAGTTCTTCGTTTTTCCCTGTAATAACGAACATTACTCTGGATTTTTGAAAAAATAAAAAAACCTGTTTAGTCCAGTAACTAAAGGCCTAAAAGTACCCAAACCTGTAAATAAATCTGTACAGTTTTCATTTGTGGTGCCATTCTTAGGCTTTCGAGCGACCGACATGGGAACCCGCTGAAAATGGCCCCCCAAAGTAAAAAAAATGAGTTTTCCGCAAATATCTGCCAAAACACGCGAATTCAAGAATTTTTGTTCGGACAAAAAATGAGGATTACCTCGAAATCTACAAAAATGGTCCTTACCATTTTTTTCGCAACACCAATATTTTTCGCAAAAACAGCCGTCGAAAAATCCATAACATTTCACACTGGATAGTTGTGGCTAATGGCTAAAAAATGCAGATGGGCAAAACAATTTTTTATCAAAACGCAAAAAAGATGATAAAGGAAATTTTCTGGAATCATTGAACACTTGCTAAGGTTTCATTATAAAAAAGAAATATTAGTAGCAAACCATTTAAAAAAATATATATAATTAATGGGATACTCTCAAAATACTATGAAAAAAAAAACTTTCACCGCTTTTTTTAATATTCTGGAAAAATCAGAATGGACCCAAACCATATGCAATGATAGGGACGGGTTTTCCCATTTCGATGAACTTTGAATGATTAAAAAATGTACATTATTGCCCGAGTAATGAAACAATTCGTCCGCGCGGTAGAGCGGCAGCTGAAATGGGGGGACTTTTGGGCCCCGTTATCTCGAAAACTATCGATTTTCGAAAAAAATTATAAGGAGTATTTTTGTAAATTACAATGCGATCTTTATTTTTTGTCTAAACAAAAATTCTCCAATTCGTATATTTTGGCAGATATTAGCGGGGAACCCATTTTGCGGGCCTTGAGGTGCCAATTTTAGCCCTTTTTCACCTGTTAATGTTGATAATCTTTTTTTCGCTCAAAAGCATCCCCGAAGACCTAAAAATTACGCCACAAGGGAAAACTGTACAGATTTATTTACAGCTTTGTCCCTTCATTTACTGGACTATATTGATCCCAATGAAAAGGACCCATTTATTATTTTAATACAGAAGTTATTTAAAAAATAAAAAGACACAAAATATTTTAAATAAGGGGGTAAAAAGAAAAACATGCAATTGAAATAATTTCTTGGGCTGATTCTGACAAAAATTTTCTTTTTGTATATTTTACATAGCAGAGTTAATTTATATATAGGTACGGGAAAGGTTACGACATAGCCACCATATTGGCGGCCATTAAAAAACACGAAGAAATTACTTTAAATAAGCAGCGAACATCAAATTAATAAATAAATGAGGTCGGGTTTTTAAACTCCGTGGCCATGTGTTCTAAACTTTACTCTAACGCCGCTGCAGCTCCATTTTAATTCCCGAACTCACCTAGAGCCTTATAATTTTAACCACTTTAGACTATAAACAAAGGAATTATGATTTTTTTTTAATATATAAATGGTAAAAAAAGAAATTACTTTGCGATGTTTAGACTTCTGCTTCATAAGAAAACATCATGGATATTTATACTACAAGTGCTTGACAAATTCTATGAAAAAATCTGACTAAAATATAAATGTTCTAAGAAATTATTTAATGAAAATAATTAAATTAAAATTTCAAGAAAATGCAAAGCGAAAACTCTCTGGCATCAGGTGCCGCAGCGCTATTGGGCAATCCGTGACATTCTCGGGTTTTATCGAGAATAAGAACCACTTTCGAGGAGCATCTTCTCAGAGAATAGTTACGTAAGATTTGTTCAGACAGACAACCAGGGGAATGGCTATAAAACATTTAAATTTTTTAATATTTATTTAACCTGTTAGTTAGTTAAAATAACCGGCGGATTTAATATTAAAGGATAAAACTATATGCTGTATTTGTGTGTTTCTATGCGCTGCGTTTGAAGCACGCCTTGAGGATATTACCTACCTAGTTAAAATTAAAATTATTATAATGAGAATTTACCTACTTTCAAGTAAACTTGTATATTATTTAAATAAGCGAGGCAAAGGCTAATTACCAGTTGATAACGGTGGTTTTTAGAGTTATTATATTCAAAAAATATGGCTTCCATAAAAGGCATCGGTCCCGGCTGCGTAATTCCCCATGCCAGCGTTTCTCAAAGTATGTTCTGTGGAACCTGGGGTTCCGCACGACTTCGGCAAGGGTTCCGCCAAAAAAAATGATTCTCTGAGTCCACAATCCTGACTGGATTTTCGACTTACGTATATTACTGAAAAATAAGTATCGCATGCAATAAGCTGGACGCGGAGACCGATATGAGACTGCAACTTTCATTAATAAGACCCAGTGGCAGCTCTTGGATTTTCAAATTTTTTTATCTAAAAAGTGAAACATGAGATCCACACTAAATTTACCAGATGCTATTGGCCTTAAGGGGAACGCTGGTAAAAAAAAATGAAATTTGCTAGTTAATAATCGGACTATCAGAAGCACTTGTATTTTTTCGTGAATTTGATCAAATGTTATCGTCAAAACTCATGTCTGGGGTGTGGCGCCTCCTACAACACTTAGCATTCTTGACTCCATTCAAAGAAGAGCTGTTCGTCTTATTAATGATCCCACACTTACAGAAAAGCTTCCTTCCGTTGCCCACCGACGGGCTGAAAGGTATCTGTCGCTCTTTTATTGGTATTTTCATGGCTCCGAAGAGTTGGTGAGTATAATTCCTCCTCTGGCAGCTCCCAGCAGAGCAACACGTAGTGCCACTTTTATATATCCTTTTACAGTCCAACTTAAGAGGCCCCCCACTTCCAATTTTGTTTGTTCCTTTATCCCTGTCCAAACTATGGAACCTGCTACACGCAGAAGTTTTCCCTTTTTTTTCAGATTTCCAAATATTTAAGTCTCGTGCGAGTAAACTCCCTCTTACCACACTTCAGACAGCCACGGTACAGTACGGCCACAGCCTTCGTGGACTGTCCCAAAATAAAAAAAAGATGTGTGAAAAGTGAAAATAGTTTCATTCCTTGCATTGATAGCTTTATCTATGTATAATAGTATCCTTTTTATTATTTCATGTTCAAATTCCTTTTAGGTTTTTCAATAAAATATTTTTAAGTGTGTTACTAATATATTTTGTAAAAAATAAATTATAACGATATTAGGAGTCTATCAATTCCTATAATTTAAAATGCAAAAATATTTATTTGTGCAGCATTAAAAGGGTTTCGTGTTTATTTTCCCTGTTAAAAAGGGTTCCATATGTGAAACAGTTTGAGAAACGCTGCCCTATGCCAACCTTTCTCAGCTCGTGCTAGTTACGAAGTGCGCCGATCTGCATATCAAACTTTACCCAACCCGATTCAGCGCTGAATAAAGATGGGATCTGTAAGACTATATTATGGGTGATATAGTCTTATCTAAGTAACAAAATAATCAAACTAACAGCTGCGTTATCATTTTTAATGCCCACCTTTATGTGATTTTGCATTAGGTCGATTTGCAAGAATACTAACTATTAAATTTCGTTTATTTTTCCTACTTCTTTGCCTTATTTCTGAATTTGATGGGCGTGCTGCTGCTACTCTTTTTGATCCTCTTGGCACACCAGGTCGGCGATTTTTCGTCGAGAAATAGATCCTATACCTAAAGTCCAAAATTTCTGTCAGTGACTCATTTAATACCGGCCACCCAACCGACGAAGCGGCTGAATAAAAATCTAACACTAGTAAATGATTTTTAAGCCTATGATATACTTTTCCGCTCAAATAACAGTGAACCGGCCAAAAGTTTCATCGCCACGTTGTCATAATTCGCGAAAATAAGTTACCAGCCAGCGATCGCACTTAAAAAGCACGCCAATATGTATTGAAATCATTGTTATCGAGAAGACAATAAAAGTGGCAACACACATTCCTTAGTTTACAACTTGAAGAGACTTGAAAATTGCTATACAGGGTATTTTCTAAATATTATAAATTTCTAATAATTGTAGTATATAGATATTGTTTTGTGCCAATTTTATAATAGTTTATCTTATTTAGTGTATATAATTGTATATAAAGATTTAGTGTTGTTAAGTGCTTTTAATTCTGTAAACTATGAATATTAACCAACCTTTAACTAGTTATCCGCCTACAAAAAAAAACTCAGTTAACGTTAAAAGAACGAATAATGGTTAAAAATGTTTACCATGGGATTCGGGAAGAAATCCGAACTAACCACTTTGAATTCTGCAGAGATATGTGCAACTTTAACAAAAGTTTTTTCGCCTACGGTATTCAGAGTTTTAAAAGGAAAAATCAATATTAGTAATTAGTCGGATACTAGAAAATGCGATTTTTTTGCTATTTTTTGCACACTTTTTACTTTTCGATTGTTAAACATGAATCAGAGGCTGTTTTTTTGGCTGCCTCTTAGAGTATTTAAAAAAAAAATAATTGAATTGTTTAATTCCATTTTATGACATATTCCTTTAAATTCTGTCATTTGCACGAAAACATATTTAAAAAACTCATACTATGTTAATATTTAAAAAAAACACTTAAAAAGTAAGGAAAAAAATCTTAATTTTCAATAAAAAGTAGGTAAAACGTTTACGCCCGAATTCAACTCGAAATTTAAAAATGTTGACCTGTTACCAGGTTGTAATAGTTTTCTTTATGACATTTTTATAAGGTATGCGAACCTTGCTTCGCTCGACCCGCAATGTTTGATCAAAATATTCTCGATATGGAAATCCTAAATATGGAACACGAAAGACCCGAAATAGTTATTGGATTCTACAAACTGATGATCTCAGAGCTTTCGTGTTCCTTATATAGTGGATATTTTTGATGAAGCAATGCGTGTGAATATAATAGTATGAATAAAAGTATTTAATATTGAAATTGCAAGATCGGTGGTGAATTGGCAAGTCGGTGTAACTTGGATTGTCTATCGTTCTGCTTTTACATCTTTTTTAATTTATGTTAAAACTAAAATTTTATTATTTTTTTATGTAGCAAAATAAAATCAGAGAAGGTAAAATTAAAGTAAAAAATGTATTTTTTTTGGAAAAACGTTGAAAAATCGCCAAAAAAACTCAAATTTGTGTTCTATGACCTCAAAATAGGAGGTGTGCAAAATTAAGCAAAAAAATTACATTTTTCATTAATCCGAATAATACCAAAATAATATAGGCTTGTTACTAATTTAAAGGGTTGATGAAAATGTGAGAAAATAACTTTTGCTTGTAAAAAATATTTTCATGTTTTGACGAAATTTTATCATTTATTTTCTAAAATGCATACGCCACTGGAATTGTTTCCCCTGACCCCACACAACCCGGGGCACTCTAAAAGCGAGCGATGCGTCATTGACAGAAATTTTGGACTTGAAGTATAGTTATTTTTTAAAATCTTAAATTGACCTTTTTAATAATAAATAGAAAGATATTCATATTTTTGCAAGCCATGTCCGCAATATCTTTAAAATTTATTCCCATTCGCTCAACTTCAGTTTCACCATCTACAATCAAATTAGTGACAGTGGAATTTTGGTTCAACGAAGATTCGGTGCATATCTCAGATCCAATCATATTTGCTTGTGCAATTTTATGTGATGAGTTTGCTTCTTAATAGACTTTTAGTGAGGACCTGAAGGTCATAGATGTAAAAAAATATTTTGAAGCATCGGATAATTTTGCAAGTGCTAACTTTGCAAAAGATACTTTATCAGACGCAGATAGCAGAGAAGCAGTTGCAATATTGTGATATTTTTTATGAACTGCACATAAATGCTTGCAAAATGTTTCACTTTGTAAATAGTTTCCTGAAGACTAATCTTCATATTCATTCTCAAAAACTTTACAAACCTTCAGTTGTAAAGATGCTTAAATACATTTTAAATAAATTAAATCATTTTTAGATACTCGGCCATTTGCATGATCAAGTCGCAGTTTGTGATACTTTTCAAAAGTTGTTACTATAAAAGCACACATATTGAATGCTTTACATCTTTTTAGAACTATATCTTTAAAGATATGTATTGAGGACTCGACAATAATAAATAACGGCAAAGCCAACCCAACTTAGCATTTCGCGCTGAATCGGGTTTGGAAAGTTTGGCATAGAGATCGGGTGACTTCGAAAATCCTTCCGACGCAAGAGCGCTGAATAAGGTTGGTATTGGGAATTACGCGTCGCGGCTTTAAATTTTGAAATAAAAAATACTCCTTTAAAACCCCGTAAGTAGATTCAGTTTGGCGTAACCTACAACTTTTTTATTTTTGAAAATGCAGAGAATTGGGGCTTTTGTGATGTGGCCTGCGTCAATACTAAGACCCTTGATTTTTGTAGGTCAGTATATTTTACTATTACTTATCTAACAACTGTGCAAAAATCAGCCAGTTATTTATAAAAAACATAACATCATGAATTTATCATGTTGGGAGTGTAGGTCTCGCAAAATGCTTTAATATTTTTGTAGCTCAATATATTTTCCGATGTGTGCATTAAAAAATCTTATAAGTCAAGTAATAGTCCAGTAAATGAAGGGATAAAGCTATAAATAAATCTGTACAGTTTTCCCTTGTGGCGCAATTCTTAGGTCTAGGGATGCTTTCGAGCGAAAAAAGTTTATCAACATTAACAGGTGGGAAAGGGCTGAAAATGGCACAAAAAATGGGTTTTCCGCTAATATCTGCCAAAATATGCGAATTGGAGAATTTTTATTTAGACAAAAAATGAAGACCGCCTTGTAATCTACAAAAATGGTCCTTATATTTTTTTTCGAAAAATCGATAGTTTTCAAGATAACGGGACCCAAAAGTCCCCTCATTTCAGCTGCCACTCTATCGCTAGAATGCCGCTATCTTCATGGATTCATTTATAAGCGGGCGGACAAATTGTTCCATTACTCGGGCAATAATGTACTTTTTTTTATTTTTTAATCATTCAAAGTTCATCGGAATGGGAAACCCGTACCTATCATTGCATATGAGTTTGGGTCCATTCTGATTTTTCTAGAATATTAAAAAAGGCGGTCAAAGTTTTTTTTCACAATATTTAATTTATTAATATTTAAAAAAAATGGTTTGTTATTAACATTTTTTTTAAATGAGACCTTAGCAAGTGTTCAATGATCCCAGAGAATTTTTTTCACCACCTTTCTTGCATTTTTTAGCCGTTTAGCCACATCCATCCAGTGTAAAATCTTATGGATTTTTCGACGGCCGTTTTTGCGAAAAATATGGTATGGACCATTTTTGTAGATTTCGAGGTGATGTTCATTTTTTGTCTGAACAAACATTCTCTAATTCGCATATTTTGGCAGATATTTGCGGGAAACTCATTTTTGGGACTTGGGCTCCGAAAAAATCGGCAATCGGCCCGATAAGTAAAAAATCACCTGACGAACTTACAAGTCTATGGCTTTTCCAATATACTTAACACTAATATATACTTAATTAAAGGCTTAATAGCCATTTTTTATATTCACAATCACAGAAGACTACACAGACACTAAAGTCAGTTCTTTGATTACTTAGTCTATTAAAAAGAACCTTTCTTTTAAAACTCGCAAATCATTAAAAAACTTCAGGAAAAGACAGGATCAAACGGCACACGACAAGAAACAAGTAAGTTTTTTGTTACGTCAAATTTCAAAGTTGTTCCGCTAAGCACGAAACCCGAAAGTCTTTCGGCTAAGCGGGATATTTGAATTCACCACTTTTTGTCTGTGTGCATTTATCCATTTTTTTTTTCTAATTTCCAACTAGCAGTTAAAAATGTATAAAATTTGCAGTTACTATTTCTGCCAGTATTTTTATATTCAACTACACAACAACTATTATGCACCATTTTTATTATTATTATCTAATTTTTTTCATTTAAATCAAGTATGATTTAACGAACATTTGACCACAGCGAGCGCTGCAATCGATTCAGCTGTCCCCTCGTTTAAATTTGCACTCACTTCGTAAACAAAGTAATAAATTTACCCATTTAATTTCTCAGTTTATTTAAAAATAAACAACAAAGAATAATCCATTCATGCTTGTTGAAATAACTGCTTAAAAACTGTACTGATTTAAAGTGTATCTTTAGGTTTCTAGCCTATTTCTATTTCCGAAACATAAAAAAGACAGTCACGTAGGAAATATCATAGCGGAAGATGTCTTGGCAAGGTGCACCGTTAGTACACCAGTTTGCTATAAAAAGAAAAAACCACACAAAAGGTCTAGACTTGACTTGTGACTGTAAAATAAAACGTTTACCGTGTTAGCCATGACGAAAAAATGCGTGTGGGCACAAAACCATTTCTGGTTTTGTAGGCGGTCAGTGGGTCAGGGAAATGGATCGAAATTTGTAAATAATCCATTTTGGGAAAATATTTATTATAATATACAGGGGGTGTAACATAAAAGATGGAAATACATTAAACAAAAGATTTCTTAATAAAAAAATAAAAATAACAATCATATCATGTTTTGTTCTACGAGTATTGGTTTCTAAGTTACAGGGTGGTTAATTTAAAAAAAAAAAGTTTAAGTGTAATAACTTTTAAACGCTAAAAGGTAATGGAAGAAAATTTTAACCAGAGTTTAATTTAATAATGCCCTAGTAACAGTAAAAAAAACTGAATTAGTACTCAGTGGCGTGCGTACGGATATTATTGTAGGATTAAAAAAAAAGTAGTACGCTATAGGTAAAAAAGTTTATTGCTGCCTCTTGAGTTTTCGTTGTATTTTCCCTTATTTTCCCATAATTAAGTCTTTTGTAAATAACAGGTGATTCATTGCATACACAGAAAAATGTTGAAACATGAAAAACAAGTTAAAAAACAAACATGGGGATGTTTTGACTCATGTTTAAAAACTTTTCGCGTGTGCATTTTAAAATAACTCTTACACCGAAATTATTTAAAATATTATTTATGAGGACACTTAAAAACGGCAAATTTTGGAGATACCTAATATTTTTGCACAAGTAAGCGAATCCATGAAGAAACGCATTGGAAAATGTATTGCAGCTAAAGACAACATTTATTTAATTATTGTTGATTACTAATTACTTTATTCTTATTATCATTGTTAATTAACTAGTAGTATTTTATCTTAGACGTCTAAGGTGTTTTTTTATTTTTATTTAAAAATGAGTCAAAACATACCGATTTTTGTGTTTTTATACTTTTTTCATGTTTCTATATTTTTCTGTGTACGTAACGGATGAATTGGTATTTACAAAAGGCTTAATGTGAGAAAATGACGGAAGATTCAAAAAAAAACTCAAATGGCATATTTTATTAAAAAAATAAGAAAATGAGCCAAAAAACTATCAGTTACGTGCCACATTTAATAAAGAAACCCACACGCACGCCACTGGGTAAACTACACTATCAAATTAAGCTCTAGTTAAAATTTCTAGCACAAATTCGGTGATATCATTATTTTCCTAAAATTTTCAGCTGCCTATGCCCCTTTTAGCGGTGCAAGGAAATCGCATTGTCATAAACCTGGACTGTAGGGTGGATGTGGAAGAACCACAAATGCATTTTTTGAAGACAATTGGGCAATATGAAGTCGGGCGTCATTAAGCAGCAGGATAATACTCTTGTTTAATTGGTTTTTCTTTTTTAAAAAATATGCATGCTTTTTTGAATGAGCAAGTCAGAATATCAAGAGTCGGTCAAAAGAATAGCTTCGCTGTTTCAAAAAACGGTAGCCATTAATTTATAGACTAAATGTACAGTCTGGTACTGCGCCTACAGAAAGTGTGCGTATTTTGTATTTTCATGATTGCCAGTTAATCCCCGGAAGAAGTGATTGGCTCATGCAAATATTTTTAAAACATATAATTTAGATTTCAGCGTCAATTAAACATTTTTTTTTTTTATTTTTAGAAATACGACTTTAAGATGGGTTTGTTCAAAATTTACCTCCTTTAAACTAATTCCCTTTTTTAGTTTTTTATTCTAAACCAACCTAATTTCGAAAGGTGTTTGTTGACTTTAAAATCCGATTGTAGGATTCCTAGGCAGGTCAGACAGTCAGTCGATTACTTACTCATCTATCCTATCTAGACAACTATGTGAAATTTCTACCTAAATCAAGCACTTCATGAAACATGTCCTATAACCTCTTGGACTTGGATGGGTGCCTTTGTAGTCCCAGTTTTATAGAAGTTAATTTTACTCTTCCTACCTAAAGTTTGTAAATATTTGCAGCTGAACCTGTATACTTATCACCTTATAAAAACAGATCTTATTGTTTTATTATAACACATTGTTTGGGAATATAATAAATATGGGATCTTTTCACATGCAATAAAAACAGTTATGGGAAAAGTACATTGTATGTAAAGTAATAAAAATAGGCACGATTAATGTTAATCAGAAAACGAAATTCAAATATTTTTTAAATGAAACATAGCCTAAAGCCATTTTACATTAAAGAATAAACTGCCTCTACAACACAGTCATGTTCCTGATCGCGGAAAAAGTCTGCCAATGGTCATCCGTTGCATATGAGCGGCCAAGTTCTGCAGAGCAAAAAGTAATTTAATCTAGTTGACTTTATTTTTGAGAATATTCTTAACTGGCACAAACACATTACATCCATAGCCTTGAACGGCTTTAAAAAAGCTTGGATTCCTCTTTCGAGCCAAAAAGTATTTCTCTTCTTCTAATCTGTATACTGTGTATGTATCCCAAATCAGACCCTCTTGTTTAGAATATTGTTCTCATGCCTGGGAAATGGCGTCTCCTACACCTCTTAGCATTCTCGATTCTATTTAATGAAAGCTGTTCGTCTTATTAATGATTCCAAGCTTCCTCCTCTTGCCCACCAATGGGCTGTTGATCTATCGCTCTTTAGGTATTTTCACGGCTTCTGCTCCGACTAGTTGGCCAGTATAATTCCCCCTCTGGTAGCTCCCGTCTGAGCAGCACGTAGTGCCACTTTTATGCATCATTTTACAATTCAACTAGAAAGGCCCCGAACATTTCACTTTCTTCGTTCGTTTATCCCTCGAGTGTCCAGTCTATGAAATTTACTACCCTCAAAAGTTTTCCCTTCCCCTCCAAGTCCCGTGAGAATAAACTCCCTCTTAGCAAACTTAAGACATCCACGGTAAGTTCGTACTATATAGGTACCTATAACAGTACGCGGGAGGCAGCTTTTTGGATCTAACCAAGGCCTTTGACTGTGACCACATGATATTTTGCTTAAAAAACTTCAAAAGTAGGAGGTAAAAAATTCAGTTAATCACTTTCAACTTATTTAAAAAATAAAAGAACAGATAGTAACCCTCGATGGAAAAGCGTCAACCAAATTATCCGGGTATGTTGGGATACAATCAGCCTGGGCCCTTTTATTTCTGATCTTTATTAATGACCTTGATAAATATATGGTAAACCCTCTTACTCTGTATGCAGATGACAAACATTGTTTAGTAGACAGACACTTGGATATTCTTCAACATAAATGCAGGGGGAGGGTTTCTAGACCCGCAAAAAGGTTCTGCGCAAACAAATTAAAACGGAACGAGGAAAAAACCTGCCAAATGATATTTTCTTTGGTGATCTTTCAAATGTTAATCCGGTAAACGTTAGATTTTTGGGTGTTCTTATGGATCCTAAATTAACCTGGGACCAACATATGATCAACTAGCTTCAAGTTTAAAAGAACCGTTTTTTTAATAAAAAATTTTTGGGCAAAGTCTTCAAACAGGATAAAAACACCCTTATTATGCACGGGTTTGAAAGACTTCACCATTTCTTTTTGGGGTCACTCAGGGTCAACCAGGTTTTTAAGTTTTGGTTTAAACCCCGGGTTTTAAGAGTTATGCTAGGGCTAAGTTTTCGAGATGTTACGGGAATATTTTATAAAGCAAAAAATATTAACTCTTCCATGTTTTATTTTTGTTTGCACTTTACATGTTAATCAAATTTAAATGAAAAATTAAAAGCTTTTAAATACATTTTCTTAATACAAGGAGAAGAATTTAAAAATACCTTTTACAATAGAGAGAAGTCGAAAATTACTAAACTACTATGGTCCAATATTTTGGGCGAAAATCAAAAATTTGCCAAAACTTTATAATAAATAAACAGGTTCCCATTAGGTTCACTTCTTTTGACGAGTTTTATGAACTGTTTAAAAACCCAGTGAGTTGTCTTTTGTAGAATGTATGTTTTATTTATATTATTTTACTTTTTACATAAATTTTTTGTTTGTCAATTACCTATGAATTATATGACGGGAAAAACCTTTATTGTGTTGGTAAACATGAATAAAGTTATTATTATTATTATTAAAATTATTAATTATTATTATTATTATTAAAGCCTCAGCCTTAGTGGACTGCCCAAAATTTAAAAAAAAAAAAAACAAATTTTTCAGAATTCCAGCGGTTGTCAATAGAATGGCTTAGTTTGATTAGTTTTGTTTCGTTTTATATCGAAAATCTTTTAAAATTAAGAAATTACTTAGAAATTAATTGTTTTCAATTATAGCTCTGGCACTGTCGAGGTGTCAGGCTATAGATTAGATAGTTGGATTTTTGTTTTTTTTTTTACTTTTGGTTAAAACATGCTACATTGTCGTAATTATTGCAAATAATTATTAAAAAAAAAGATCCAAATGATATTGCAAAAAAACTTGCTTAGTGTAAAGTTGGCTTAATGAGAAATGTCTGCTGATGTATAAAGACCATTTATATAAAACATAAACACGTCTACACCTTTTATTGTTCATTGTTGCCTTTATAATTTATTGATAAATTTACATTAAATAATAAAAACAAAATAACAAAAAAGCGGAAATTAAGCGAGGAGTAAAAAATCGAACAATAAATTTTAATATAATTGTCGCTTAAAAAATTTAATTAGAGAGTTTCATTAAAAACACATGTATAATTTATAAGTTTTAAAATAATTATAGAGAAAGATAAGCGCTAGTTTGTAATTACATTGCATATGCAGAGTATTTGTTATTAGTATGACGTAGGATTTTTACTTCAATCGCTATAAGCCAAGTATTGTAATCGAAAACAGCGCACCTCGAGATGTATGCAGATTTTAACATTTTGAGGTCCCCGGATTACAAAAAATTAAGCTTTTTATTTTCGCTTGGCTCTCGGTATGTCTGTCTGTCTGTCCTTCTGTTGGCCTCCATAACTCCCAAATGGAATTAGGTATTAATTTCAGATATATTTTGGAGTACGTCTATTACTTACGGAAAGTGTGCGTGCGACTGGTTTTGAAGGTTGATATTTATTTTTTTTTGCAATTAAAATGGGTTTTTTAAACGATTTGATGTCTGAACCTATAGAAATTGTAAAAAGGGTCTAGAGGGGATTCGGATAAAAATTGACCTTGACCTTATTTTATGTTTCCATGATGTTAATTAAAGATATAAACTGACGGAACGTAGTGTAGAGAAGAATCACGTTCGCCGTCGCGAAAGGGTGGACCGATGGTCATCCTTTATTTATCAGTGGCCAAGTTTAAAACAAAAGGGTTTTTAACATTGTAGGCATTACAGAATGACCTTTTAGAGCACAAGCACCTTATACCATAGACACCCACAGTAGCTTCAAAAAAGTTCGAATTTTTCGTTTTGAACCAGAAGGTATTTTCCTCCTCCAATCTGTATAACCTGCATGTATCCCAAATCAGCCCCTGAAGGATGGCCTTATTATTGGTCCTGCTTTTATAGAAAAGCTCTATTTTCTTGCGCTCAGAAAATCTGTCGTTTTTTAAAGAAGGTTTCTCCCAATGAAGCGACATGGAGTGGCACTTTCATCTTTACCTGAAGGGACCCCGAACTTTCCGTTTTATTCAAGATTTAGAAACATGTTTAATAAAGCCCACCCACAAAAATTCCATTAAAATCTGGTACAGAAAATTCTGGAGTACAGGATCTTTAGCCCGTAAAAGAAATTAGTAAGCAATGAGAATTTGCTAAATAAAACGTTACAAATTCTGGAGATAACTCAGGAAGATCCAACATTGTCAACAAGAAAATCTCAAGTTCAGTCCATATTCCTAAAACTACAGTACAAGAAATCATGAAAAAGAACTTAAATTAAAGCCATACAAAATTCAAATGTTAAAAAAATAAAAGAAACTGATTTTCCAAAAGGGTGGAATTTGCCAGAATTCAAAATTTAGTAAGAACAATATACATTTTTGGATAGACTAATAATGTCAGACGAAGCCACATTTCACCTCAATGGAAAAGTAAATAAGCATAACTGCAGGTTTAAGACAGAAAATCCTCGACAATATAACGAACACGTTAGAGATTCGCCAAAAGTCACAGTCTGGTGTGTATGTCAAAGCAAAAATTTATGGGCCATTTTTTTTTCATGAACCAACTGTAACCTCTTGGACTTACGTTGATATGCTGGAAATATTTTTTATCCCCAATTGCAAGAAGAAAATCTATTGAATTTCGTCTATTTTCAACAAGATGGGGCTACACCACATTATGCTAACATTACCAAGGATTCACTGACCAACGTTTTTGGAAACCTGGTGGATTGGAAGAGGAGGCCTATTTCCTGGCCACCTCGTTCACCAGATTTGACTGTTCCAGATTTTTTCTGTGGGGATATGTGAAAGAGAGGTGTTATAGTCCACTTCCCCAAAATTTAGAGCAATTAAAAATTAATATCCGAAACATAATAGAAAATATTCCTGAAGAATTTTAGTCAATAGTTTTAATAAGTTTTTTCGAATTTAAATAAGTGTCGAAGTCGGCGGAAGGCATTTTTAACATTTACAGTAGTTTTTAAAAAGTAATGTAACCTTATTGTAACTATTTTGTTGAATAACCTAAACCTTTGGCGATCCTTTTTTTGTAACATATGAAGCAAATTTTAATTGTTAAATAATATTGTTGGTCGACATGCAGTCAATTTTTCGAAGGTCAATAAATACGTTGTTTTTTGAGATAACCATAGCTTGTGTTACATTTTTTTAAATGGGAAAGATTAAATTTTGAAAATATAGAAACATATACAGGGTGTTCCATTTAAAATAACATAGTTGTCCTATAATGGAAAATCGGCCATTTTGTTTTTGAGCTAATGGAATGTCACAATAAAATCGGAAGGTATCGAGAATAAACTTTAAAGAAATATAAGTGCATCTGCAAAAACCGCAACTTGATACCTTTATTTGTTCCAAAGTTATTCTCGATTAAAATGGGTCAAAATATGGCCGGCCACCCTGTATTAAAAAAGCCCGCAAAAAAAGATGTAAAACAACTCGATTTGCACAACCCATGTTTTGTAAAACGAGTGTTCTTAATATACATATCTATCGACTTAATTTTTCGTTTAACTATTCCTTTAATACAAGCGTTTTGCAAGTGAAGTAACAGGAAAGTGAAAAAAAAAATAGAATACCTTGAATATCGCGTTTAATTTTAAAGCCGTGCGTTGTATAATTGTAGGACATCAAACTTGGAAACCGAAAGCCCACCTATTTAATAACCTAATCTAGCTCACGATATTAACTAACCTTTTCAGGTAATTACAAAATCCCCAGAAGAAAATGAGCACCTACGTCCATCACTTCGTCTTTCAGTCTATTAAAACTAAAACGCAGGGGTTATAACATATTAGTCGAGAGGATTTTGAACCTTACCAAATAATTTGTTTATAAACTGACACAGAAGCTTTTGTATCTTTTGCTAAAAGATCAAAGCTTTATTTTTGTATTTTCTAATATTTTAGGTAGATAACAACTACATATTTATTGTCTTTATTTTTGCCGTTATTAAAATTATTTAGTTATTAAAGTAACGACGATACATTGTGAGACAAAGTATACTTATGGCTATCTAGTATAATATACCTGAAACCTCTACAACGTCAAAACTTGAACTTGCCGCCAGGAACAATAGGATAGAACTCCTGGACGCATATTGGCATTGCCTCTTATGGCATGGCGCAACCTTAGAAAAGTGTATGCCGAATTACGAAAGACAATGTGTAACGAATTGCCAATAATAGGCTCGACATTTTCTCCTGCGTTGGATAACACGTGATAAATATGAAAGCATCTGAGTGCAGTAGATTTTGACACGAGCAGGAGGGACAATATCTCTTGTTTTTTTGGCGTTAACGTGTCGATGTTGTTTCTTCTTCTTCTTCCGTCTTGATTCCCTACCGGAGGCAGCGCAGCCTCTTGGGCTTTTGTGGTTAGTTGTGGTTACCCCCCCGTCGTCGCACATTTTGTAACCTGGGTCCCATTGTTGACCCTATCTTGTGTAGGTGTCCTCTTAGGTTATCGCGTTCTGTTAGTAGCCCTACTGTTATGCGAAGTTTTTGCTACTTTGTCTGAGTAGTTTTTTTCGTTTTTTGGATGGACCCCTTGTGAAACTTTCCATTTCCATTATTTACTGAGGTTTTCCCATATTCCTTGTGTTTGTTTCGGATCCATTCCCTGGTTTGCCTTCGTGCTGTGGTTTTGGTCACTCCAAGGGTTTCCCAAAAAATGGTGTGGGTGATCCATGTCTTCTATTCCCTAATGTCCTGGTACCCATATTAGAGTTACCCTCTTGCGTTTTCCTAGGACTTTCAGTTTATTTTGGCAAACCCATGTCAGCCTGGACGCTATCTTGGGGTTTACTAGTGCCCCTAGTGACGCCTGGCTGTCTGTTATTATATTGTGCAGATCCGCTTGTTTTTATAAGCCCTTCTGTTATTTTCTTTCGCACAGTACAGTAAAGCATATATATGTTTGTTTAAAATACAGAGCGGTGTGTTCCTAGTGGAATGGAGAATTGTGAATTTCTCATTTCACTGTACACGCCCGCTCCAGTTCCCTGCTCGGTCAGCTCGGTTTTGGAACCGTCAATGATGTTTGTTTCAGTTTGCAGTTTGGTGCCACCGCCTAGACTTAACTCGTGGTTATCTCGTTAGTTCTGGTTAGTAGTAACCGGAACTAATCAAAAAGAAGAGACACTTATCAATAAAAATACACCTAAAGCAAAATATATTTAACTGTTTACAATGAAATAATAAATTAGGATAACAGAACCCTTAAATTTAATTTTTATAGTAGATTATGCTCCTCATAACGAAAAAAAAATACTTTCCTTATTAACGTTATTATCATTCATTTATTTATATTTTAAGAATTCACAAAAAAAAAACCTAAAAGAAAAAAGCATATTTCACAAAGTTACATGCTGTTGAAGTAGAGGGGAAAAAGCGTGTCCATCTTGTCACGATTCCCTCTCTTCTGATCATCTGAAAAATAAAAAATGATAGATTCTTTATCAGTACAAATCTCATTATGATAGGAACCAAGAAAAATTAATAAAAAAACTTCCCGCAAAATGGCGATTTCTCAAAGAACAAGGTAGGATTTTTTCAGTTATTTTTTAACTTTTCCGAATTTTTAAAAATAGTAAAAACTCAAAATTTCGATTTTTTGTTGGTTCCTCCTATAGAGGGGATATATAAAGAAAATTTATACTAACTTTCAAGAAAATCGGCCAATTAGAACGTGAGATTTTGTGACATACGTTTTGAAAAAAATTGTTTCGAGAAAAACGCGTTTAAAGTTAAGTTTCAGGTACTCTAACAGATAGAAAATACATATAACTTACATTTCTTTATTCAGCAATTACGGCTGCATATATTGGGCCTTCTTCTACCTCAAATTGAATATTTACCGAATTACTCTCCGAAATACCTTCTTTTGGAGCACTTGAAGCTCGAAACTCAGAATTTTCGATTCTAGCTTCATTTCGCCAAACAACTTTAGCTATACCTTTTAAAATAATTCGAATTTCGAAAAATCCTTTTAAGGACGGACATATTCTGGAATATCTTAACTATCAAAATATGAAAAAAAAAAACCCATTTTCTTAACTTTCTTAACCAGAATACCCCGTTAAAGTATCACAAATTAATCCTTTGGATTTATTTAAAAATTTGTAATGTATTTTTAACGATATTTATAGGGCATATTTTAATGGTTTTTCTTTATTATTTTTCAGGTGAGTTCCGCTCTAATTATTTGCGTGTATTTACTTCTTTAAGTTGGTAAGCCATACTTATATATTTGTTTAAGTTTTTACTATTTAAATATTTTATTTTATTTGTTAAGTTATATAATATTTCGACAGTTACATAATAATATGTAAGATTGTTTACTCTCTTCTAAAAATGTTTACTTAATGTTTACTCTTTATTAAGACTTTAGATTAATTTAAACCGTACGTCATTTAAAAACACTAAACGATTTTTTTGTTTAAATTGTATTTTTAGGAAAATTTACTTCTATGTTTTTCTAATATATTTACTTGACTATTTCACTAGAGTGTTCTACACTGGCAAAATGTCGTAGCAACGACCTATTTTCTAATGTCAAAACTCTTACCTGCACTGACCTGGGCAAAACCCAGGACCGTATCTAGGTATGGCCGCGCCCTTGGCGTGGCTTAACATTTGCGCTTCCCCCTCACACCGCGGGTTTCGGGGGTATGTAATATCCCCAACGAAAACGGGGGTCCGGGAATTTTTCCGGAAATTAAAGTCATAGTTGAAGGTTCAAAGTTTTTTAAACCGAAAATTTCGTTTCTTTTATAATACTAATTCTGTGGTGGAATTTGTATCAAATTCTATATTTTTTTATATGAAATTATTAGCCCACTATTTGAAAAGAGACATGATTTACAGACAACTGTTTGTGTCTGACTGAAAGAAGTGGAATGTAAATTAACTATACATCCTTATTTGCGGATGATTAAACTTAGCAAACATTTTCTCAACAATAAAATCGTAGTTACAAAAATACTGTGCATAGCAGGCCTACTAAAACGTAACATTTATACTTGCATAAATTTAATAATATGCAACAAAAAAACTAGTGCTGCCCCCAGTTTATAAAATACTAATTTATCCGCAGCTTAAATATTACAAAAATTTAAAAAGTTACTTTCTCAGAAAAAATTGATATTTTAATATTAATTTATTTTTTCAGTCTTCATATATTAAAAATCATTAAATTACGTATTTAAGTTGAAAATTTGTTATAAAATTGTTCTGTTGTTATTTATTTGATTAATTTTATCAAATAATAATAATAATAATAATAATATGACTAAGTACTTACTGAAACTGATAAAAAAAATCATAGCCGATTTTGCGCCCCTCAGGTAGCTCGACTCTTGGCGGGCGCCCATCTCGCCACCGCCTAGATACCCGGCAAAAACCTACATGATGGCTTCTCAGCGACAAAATTTTGTTAGGTTAAAGGAAAAGCCAATTGTCAGTCTGACAAGTATGACAATAAACACTGTGTTTCTAGCTAAAATTTGGCTCGTTTTCTCGTAAAATAGTCTTGTCGAATACATTCGACAAAACCTTTTTTCCACATTTTGTTGTAAATGTCATTCACGATATTACCAAGCAACAAACTTTTAAACAATCAAAATATTTTGCCGACAAAATTTTTTCTCTTATGATATTATATACGAAAACATTCACTAATTTTTGGATCCGTCTTTGCACTTATATTTTCATAATTATTCCCTGCAAAGTCGGACCACTAGTTTTTTGGTACTTGGAAACTAAATACTATACATGTATCGCAAAAACATATTATACAAGTCTATTTCTGCTCGACTATCGAATTTCATGTTTTAAGCTAGAGTCTATAGGTTGCCCGCCACCCAGCGTAAGGGGTCTAATTACCATGGGTCCCTGGTAAAGTTATTAATTATCTTTAAAGCCGAAGATTAATACCATTTGCCCTATGGTATGTGAAGTGGAGTTGGACAGGACAGAGGTGTAGGTAGGTTGGTGGCTTAGTTTATTTTTTTGCTACACACTGAGATATATGTAATAAATAACATGTATGTCATGTATTTTGATTTTAAATATTTTGGAAAATAACATTATTTTATTAGTTAACCAATTTGTGGGTTCTGCTTGTGTGACACCTTTCTGTAAGAATACTGGCTACTAAAAATTCACAACCCTTTATTGATTGACTTTTTCTATTTTTACTGATTTTATCCGCGTAATGTAAAGCGAACTACGCGAATTACGCTTTGTCGGTCCGTCAGTCAATTACAGATGTATTTTCTGGGAAACGACGAGGCTTGAATTTTCGTTTGGAAATTTACTTTTAAGGGTTACAAAATCATCATTTAAATTGTTAATGATTTGGTTATACCTAGAAATATCTGTAGGATTAAATTTAACTTAAATTCCTTTTATTATTACCATCAAAACATTCAAACCCTACTTCATTTAACTAAAACTCAAATCAGTTTCAAAACTTTAACCAACCACCTCGCTTTTTCACTATCAAACGTCTCTCATCCATTTGCCTTCATGGAGGCATATCTGCTTACAGAGCTAACAAGCAATTCAACTAAGAAATAGGACCCATATTCTTTTTTCTCACAGAAACCCAAAATCTTTAAACCAGAAGCCGTGATTCTCTAAAAAACTAAGCTCATTTCTTTAAATTCCTAGTTATGGTCCTTTACAAAAAACTTTAGCCAAAAATTATATAATCAATCTTTGAAGAAAAAAGGAAAATTGAATTTATTTTTGAAAAATTTGCTACCAGTTTTACTCCTGTTAATTTTTCTTTTTACTATTGTTTCCCATAAACTGTTCCTTTTTTTATTACTAACAAATCATCTAGTCTAAAAGGCATGACAGCAATTATTTTAAAAAAATATGCTCCTGAACTTACATATCTCCTTAGTTGCTTTTTTTTAATTTTCTTATGACAAAGGGATTTTTCTCGGCCAGTGAACGGCCGTCCGTATGTAGTCTGTCCCTAAGAAAGGATCCAAAAGTAATCTTTCTAATTATACACCTATTTTTTTCTAAATTGCTTTTAAACAATTTAAAAGGTAAGGTAAAAAATAATTTACAAATTTGGAAAAACTAAAAATTAACAGAGAATACAGTTTCAAAAGAACCACAGCAGATCCTCTTTCATTTCTTTTACATAACTGGAACAAGTCCCTTCAGCTTCTTGGTGGATCCGAGATAGTTGCTTTTTACATATCTAAAGATTTTGACCTGATCTGGCATGGCGCTTCCTAATAAACTTCCTTCCATTGGTCCTGCACCCAAAGTATGTTCTTGGCTGTCTAGTTTCTCTTCTAATCGACGTATTTCTGTTATTGTGGATGGTCACTTTTTCCCTCTCTCACTAAATCAATGCTGGGGTTCCCCAGAACTCAGTATTGGCGCAGACGCTCATTCTTCACATCACATCAACAATCTTCTGCCTGCCACAATAAATCATATTCATAGTTTGTCTGATAATAGTTTTACTTACGTTATTTAGTTCCTCAAGCCAGTCTCTGAGCCCTATTTGGAAAACCAACGCAGGATAATGGAAATATCTCTTTCAAAGGATGTTTAATTATAGCAATCTTCAATTTGTCCTTTTTTACCAAACGTTTTTTTTTTCAATAAACCAAAAGTTTTACTTTGTCTATAATAAATATCATATGTAATAATATTACATATTTCTCATAGGTTCGTTTTGTAATTTAAACATTTTTTCGGTCTAGTAAAGGTAATAAAACAGATATCGCATTTAACAAAAAAAAACGTGAGCAATGTTCGCAAGGTGAATAATTCCCCTTAGCGATTTTTTATTTTAATGACAAAGAATTAGGTTTTATTTTGATAGAAACTATGAGTTTGCTATAGAACCCTAAGCTATGCATGTCGTTAAACATACACTTGACCATTAATCGAATTTTATCTTTACAACTGTACGTACTTGCGTTACGCTACCGACTAACGTAACAATTCAAAAACATTCCAATATGAAGTGAAATCCTGCGGTACGTTGGACTTTTGGGTTCATAGCACCGAACTATTTGTTTTTCTCTTCTATCTAATCACACTTTGCGGTCGTTCATGCTTTCTTACGACACATTATCTAAATCGAACTAATGCTGAAATACTATTGCGTACGTTGCGCGACAAGATTATACTATTTTTTTTCAAATAGTGACTTTGTGTGTTGTTTTCTGTTTGATTATCCGGTATGTATTTACAGCTAAAGATAAACAGAAAGTATTTTGTAGTAAAACATAAAAGCTTTTTTATAGAGAGTTTACTTCCTGAGTAATAAAATATTTTCGCTTGTCGACGCAGGACGGCGCGGCGGTTCTATATTAGGAATGTAAATGATGTATGTCATAGACATGTCATCCCCTACATAGCGGTCCATCTCGGCAGAAGAATAATTTTATCTTGTGGACGTTACTTTCGAGAATCACTATAAATGACATAAATAGGTATCTAGCAGCTTCCAAAAATTATGGGTTTGTCTTTTGAGCAAGCTTTTCTTAATGCTAAGACATCCTCTGGGCTAAATGAACCAGCATCTTAACTTAAGTCTTTCGAATTTTTTAAAATATGGGCATTTTTCCGTAGAGCTGGAAAACCGCACGTGCGTAGCTTGTCCACAGGAAGGAATCTAAATCTCTTTTTCCTAATAATAGACCTATATCTATTCTCTGAGTTGTTTCCAAGGTAATGGAAAAATTCATTCATTTCCGAGTTTCCGAAAAACAAAATTATATATGATACTAGGGATTACGTTCCAAAGCATTCACATGCGATTTTTTATTTCATTTACACGGGTCCCTAAGTTCCTTTGCGAAACCCAAATTGTTGCTCATGACAAATCCAAAATTTTTGACCACGTTATGATGCTTTCCTTAACAAACTCTCTTCCTATACTCTTTTTACTAAACCTTCTTAGCTCTCCAGTTTCCTTTCTAACTGACGTATATCAGTTATTATTAAGGTCACTCTTCTAGCTACCACCAAGTTAGGGCTAGAGAACCCTAGAGCTTAGTACTAGCACCAACTGTCTTTCTTCTTTACATTAAAAATATTTTTCTTTCTCTATCAGTCTCATGTATAGTTTTTTTGACGAAATTCCCTTATTCTAATTTAAATTCCTCAAAATTTTTCAAACCCCATTTAATTAATAGTGGATTGGGGATCCAAGAATTTTGGGGTCCAGTTTTGCTTCAAATACGCACCGAAGGTCGGCGGAAGAAAGCCTGCCCTTACTTGTATTTGACTTCCATGCTAGTGAAACAATTTTGCCATTTTAAACTTTTTGTTCGCCATTCTAACTTAGGATAATGAAATTCTCCAGAGAGTCTTTAATTTTGGGATTGGGATGCAAGAATCTTGCCCAAATTTTAATTTTAAATACGAATCAACCTCGCCGAAGAAAGTCGTATATTCATTTTATTTATTATTTTAGGCTTCCAAATTAGTGAAACCATTTTGCCATTTAAAACTTTTTGTTTATTTAAGGAAGCACATTTTATTTCGTAAGCGCTATTTTTGTTGATGTATCGTTGGTGGGGATAACTTAAAAAAAAAAAAAACTTTTTTTCCCATTTTTCGCTTTCGCCAAAACGTATCAAGTTTTTTAATGAATTCCAAAAATCAGCTGATTATCTTGTTTTTGGGTCAAAATTGTAATAAGGTTTTCATCTTAATAATAACATGTGGATGTCATAACAATAATAATAGTAATAATAATAATAATAATAATAATTCTTCAACGGGAACCCCTTTGTATTCCCCTTTAAGAAAAGTTTTATAACCTAAATTTTTTTTCAGGTCAACACCATACATTCTTTACCAGAGTATTGACTTTTTTTTTAAGAATATCATGTTTTTTCTCCTTTAAAATTTAAACCAAATTATTTTTATTAAAAATATATCGGGGTATGATGGTATTACTTGCCTGCATGCAAACGGCCCAAATTTGGTTGAGAATTGTCAACAAGGGCTAAATGTCAATCCAAGTAAAAAATTATAATACCGTTTTCAAAAGGAGGGAAAAAAAGATTTGTAGCCCTATTTAAAGGAAAGATAAAACTTTCAAAGAAGTAAAATATCTGGGAATTGTCCTTGCCAAGAAACTTAATTGGAACCGAAATAAAGAACTATCGCAAAAGCTAAGGACATGGGCGCGCACTGTGGGTAAAACATGGGGTCTAAACCCAAAATGATCTACTGGTAAATTACAGTTGTAATACCCATAGTTACATGCCTCATTTGGGCTAGTGGCCGAAAACAGAGGAAAAATAACAAGGAAAGTTTGAAAATGCAGAGATTGCCTGTCTGGGAGTTACTGAAAAATGAAAACTTGCCCAACGGCAGCTCTGGAGACAATGTTGAACCTCCTTCCCGCACCTGCACATAAAGAGGGAGACGAAATATAATCCAGACACAAAATAAAGTCGGAGACCTGACTGGTCCCTTAAAATTTGGAAAAAAACAAGATTGAAGCCTGACCAAACCAGGACATGATGCCTAAAGGGGGACTTCCAAAAGGTTCTTTAAAGTGGTTATTCCGGACCACCCAAATATGAGCGTGAATGAACCAAAGCATGAAAAAGGCTCACTTGTCTGGGTCCCCATGGATCTAAGATGGAACAGGGTTGGGGCGGGGTTTTTGGACCTAGATGTAGACTATCAAAGCCCTCGGCGGGCTCCCTCCTTTCCGTGAACCATGATTAATTTCGCTTCGAATGTGAAAAGGCCCTTGAGGCGCAACCATATATTTTATCGGACAACCAGGTTGCTTTGAAGGCCTTGCCTTCTTTTTTAAATTTAAAATGGCCTGGAATCCGACAATCACTAAACCAACCCAAAAACAACAATTATTGGGGGGTAACCAGGACATAAAGGAGAAAGGGAAAAATCGTGATCAACTCGCCAAGGAAGGAGACAGAGACCATCAGGCTGATTTTTGGGGGCACTGAGCCACCCCTGAGAAACTAGAATATGGGAAAAAAGTCAAAAAGAGACTTACTGAAAACAACATCCAGACAAAGGCAGGCGAAAAGATTTATTTCTGCATTCACCTAAGTACACATAGAAGCTACTGGAACTTCAAAAAATGAACTTAAACTGGTTACCATTCCTAACAGAACATAGCCCTTGGAGGTATCCCTCAAAAAATGGGAAAGGCTGAGGATGAACAATTGTCGGTTTTGTCAGAGGCAAACGAAACTGCGGAACACATTCTCTCGTGAATGCGAGAGAACTGACCCGACAACGGGTTAAATAACCTCGAAGGGGAATCTTACTCTGAGATATTATTCAGCTTGACCGCGCTTGCTAAAGGTATAGGAATTACCGGGCACTAAACAACGAAGGGTATTCACAAAAGATCTCTTTAGGTCGAAGTGAAGGAGGGCTACACTAGAGCCGAGCGACCCCGTTCATTGCAATACAATACAATACAATTTCATATTATTAAATTACTTGTGTTCTTACCAAAAATAATTATAAAAATCTTCTTTTTTAAACAATCAAAAAAAAAAAAAATAGACGCTTTTAAAAGCGAAAATCTTAATTTTATGTCTTAGATCTTTTGTTTCATTTTAAATCATTTCCTTAAGTATTCTTTTAGATTTTACATTTTTTTAATACGAGGAAAGGCTCCAATATGGCCCTGTCCAACCTTTCTTTACCCTGTACTTATAAAAGTAATAAAGCTAAAGGTGTTGATGCTAAGCAATGTTAAATTAAGGACAGTAGTACTAAAAAAATATACCAAATTTCCAAAAAACAAACACAGGTGTTTCCTTAAAAGTGAAAGGAAAGAAAGCACTAAGGTGCATGCATGCAGTTTGCTTCTGACCGCTTTAGTAATTAATCGAATTTTTATGCATTTTATTATTTTTTACTATCCTATCTCTTCCTTTATCCTATTATTTTGCTTCAAATTACCTGCAATACTCTTTAAAACCAAGCAACGCGGTCATAAAAAAACTTCACCTTTAATAATTTTGATTGACTGCCTCGTCGGAGAAAGTACTTCGAGGCAATTAGCAGTTACTTTAACCAGTTTCCAATAAAATACAACAAAACAGGTGTTTCTTTTTGTGCTTAGGTGCATTTTCGGTTATTAAGCTGTCCGAAATTTTTGTTGTGTTAAGTAATTATAAACCGATTAAGAAGAATTGTTCTTTTTAACGACTTTTATTTTTAAATGTTAAGGATTTATTTTATTTTATATTTAAATTTGTGTTAATTTAAATTACTTTTCAATTTGGGAAACAGGTTCGGGACCTTGAGGTATCCACAATGAACACCGTATGTTAGTAAGATACAAATTTATTTATATAGTTGTTCGAAAAAAAAATTGTGTAATAAAAAAAAACACGATTTTGTTATTCAATTTAATTACTCTGAACAACTTAGTAGCTCCAGTGATCTTCTGATTTTCCAGTCTCGAATACCTACTGTGTCGCATACGACATCAGTATCATGCGCATCTAAAATTTGGATTCTCGAATGTCATTTTCGACATTTTTTCTTCGACATTTTTGCGACTGGGTAGGACCCATTCGAGAAATGAATTTTCGATCGTGATTGTTGTAACTAATTCACCCTTGTTAATGTTGTTTTATTTGAATCGTAAATAAGCATCGGTAATTGTTGATATAAGGGTTACAAAGCCCCACAAAAAAAGTTGAAGGTCCGAAAGACTTAACCATGGTATCTATATATTTTTGGAGTGGCTGAAATCGAATCCGAGGTCAGTTTGACCCCATCAGGTCAGGGTCAAGGTGTTTTTACGGATGAATCTGCAAAATTACATAGCCCCATAAAAAATAATGGATGGTCCGAAAGACTTAGCCAAGGTATACTTATGTTTTTGAGGTTGCTGAATCCGAATCCGGAGTCAGTTTGACCTCATCAGATCAGACTTAAGGGCATTTTAAGGTCAAATCTGCAAAATGAATCGCAACCAAATTTGAAGAGTGCATACTTATGTTTTTGAGGTCGCTGAATACGAATCCGTGGTCAAATCTGTAAATTTATAATTTTGCAGGAAATGACCTTAAAATATTTCTTGATCATGATCCAAAAACATAAGTATACTCTTTAAATTTGGTTGGGATTAAATTTGCAGATTTGACCTTGAAATCGCCTTGATCCTGACCCGGTGTAGTCAAACTGACCCCCGGATTCGGATTCAGCGACCCCAAAACATAAAGATTCTCTGGTCAGGTCTTTCGGACCTTTAATTTTTTTGTGGGACTGTGTCACTGGGGGCGCTAGTAAACCCCAAGGTAACGTCCAAGCTGACATGGGAATGCCAAAAAGTACTGGAAGTAATAGGAGAACGCAACAGAGTAATTGTCTTGTGGGTGCCAGGACATTCGGGAATAGAAGGCAACGAAAAAGGGGATGAGCTAGCGATGAGGTCATCTACACCATATTTTGGAGTGACCAAAACCACAGCACGAGGACAAACCAAGGAATGGATCCGAAACAAACACGAGAAATACTGGGGAAACCTCAGTAGAATTAGATATGGAAACAACTTCATAAGGGACCCATCCAAAAGAACGAAGGAAGAACAGACAAAGTAGGAAAATACTTTGCATAACAGTAGGGTTGCTAACAGGGCACGACAACCTAAGAGGACACCTAAACAAGATAGGCTTATACAATGGGGACCCAAGTTGCAGAATGTGCGACGAGGGGGAAGAAACCAAAAATGAGCCCACAGGAATATATCAACCAACCAGTCTCGGGGTTAAACAGGCTTGTAGAAGGAACAAGACTAATGGAAGATATAAAAGATAATGAGAGATTAGGCACAAAAAGCCCAAGAGGCTGCGCTGCCTCCGGTAGTGAATCAAGGGGGCTTCCTCGGGAGGAAGAAGAAAAAGAAGAATTCGGCAGATTTGACCTTGATATATCTCTATACCATGATTCGATGGGGTCAAACCGACTACGGATTCGTATTTAGCGACCTTAAAAACTTAAATAGACACTTTTCGAATTTGGCTTGTATTAGTTAAGATACGTATATCCTAATAAGAACTTTGTTACCATTCACAAATGGTATTTGTGAATTTAATTCCAGTTTTATGCACAAAAAACTAGTAATATTGAGGCACAAAACATCCCTTTTTCAATTTTAAATAAAACCCAATATATTAAAAAAATATTATAGTTTTTAAATTTCTTGACCCCCCATGCACATGTCATACAATCGAATCTTATATATTCAAATTTTTCCCCATTACACCCACTTTAATCAACCTTTTACAACCCCTTTAGGACCGGCTACCAATTCGTTTATAAACCCAATTTAGGAATAAAAAAAATAATAAAAAAAATAAAAAATTAAAAGCCTTCATACCTTTAGCCCCCTTCCCAGGGATATCCTGAAATATTTTTCCTTTATATTATACTATTTTTGGATTAATATTCGTTTTAAAAAAAAATTAGAAAGGGTTTAAAATAACTTTATTTAAAAGTCACTTTAACTTTTTCAATAAGTAAAAAGCACTAAAATACAACATAACACGTACCGCAAAAACATATATTTCTGGTTGGTTCTTAACCAATTGAGTAAAGTAAAAGAGGCAGAAATAAAATCAGTTAAAAACGTTTTATATACACCATTTTCTTAAGACTTTATAATTAATTCTTATACTAATAATAAAATTAAATTTTGAATTATAAACTCAGCCTATGATTTGATACATTTAATATTTTCTTAAAAAGAAAATGTAGATTCCCTTCGTCATTTGGTTAGATATCCCGGCTTCAACGAAAAATATAGAAAAAATATAAACCTTTGAAAAAAACAAAAGACTTAACCCAAGTACATTTTTGGGTTCCCAAAAGTGATATTTTTTGCGATAAACCCAAAAGGTTTTGCTTTTTTTTTTTTAACTTTTTAAAAATTGTTTAAAAAAAAATTCAGGGAAATAAAAATAAAATTTATTTTTTTTTTGGGTAAGATCCCCCATTATATATTAACATGGTTCAATAAAATATTTAGAAATTAGTAAAATTTTATAAGGGGAAAAAAACCCGGCCCCGTTTAAAACCCCAAAGGAGGAGTAGAATTTTAAAGTTTTTCCCAAAAAAAAATATGGGTTTTTTTTTTCAATAATTATTCATTTATTTTTTATCCTTGATAAAGAAATTATGGGTTAATTTAATTGAGAATAAAAAAAAAATTTTTTCTAGTTTAAATAAAAAAATTTTTTTTTGGCCCGTTTTTTTTTTTTTATTATGTTGCTATTGTAACACCCTTTTTCCCCGCCGGGGGGTGCGTTCTGACGGGGAAAAAAAAACTTGAGTCGGACACAGTCAAGAAATGACGGATTTACTGAGGTTTTAGGAAAAATTAATTTTATTGTAATAATCTTTGTATTCGAATTTATTATGGAAAGGTTCAGAGAAAGTGGTTATTTTTTTAAAACATCGTGGTGGCTAGTATTGCCGTGAAACGAGAAAAGCCATTTACCGTCTCGTTTCTCCCGTAAAAAATATAATATATGTAAACACATACATCTAAGGAGTTTTTAAGGGCAAAATAAATTTTTACTTTTTGTCCCCTTCCCAAATGCTAATCAAAGAAGCAAAGTATCAAGAAAAAGGCGTTTAAAATTTTAGTTTTTTAATTAAAAAACTATCAAAATGAGCACAATAAGAATTTAAACAATTTAAAAGGTTTTTAAATTTCTACAAAATAGCATATTAAGTATTCTGAGAATATGAAAAAATAAACATTTTTTTTTTGGGTTGATATTATAAGAGTAAAAAATAAAAAAAAATACGAAATTTGGGTTTTAGTAAAAATACGAAATAAATGTAATTTCAGAAGTACAAAATTATTGCTACTTTAAAAATACTGTAGAAGCATTAACAATTATATTATGTCCACTTTTATTGAGCAAATTTACAGATTTTTAAGTCAGGTAATCGTCACTTCGAAAGAAAGTGACATAAGTCCAAAATTGCAATTTTTGTTTTATATGCAAAAAATCAGATAAAATATAAGTGCCCTAAAAAGGTTCATAACTTAAATACCTTTTTCTCCCCACTACGATTTTATTGTCGCCCGCCACGCGAAAAGAGTCACATTTTTACTTAAGTCAAAAACACTTTCCCCCCAAAATTAAGCAAATTTAAAAATTAAAAACCTATTTTTTTTTTTAACTGGCGCCAATGGGTCTTAATTATTTTTTTGTTTTTTTCCAATATTCAAAAAAAAAAATGGTTCAAATAATTTCAAAGCAGATTTTTTTACCATATTGAAAAAATGGTTAGTAAACGAAATTTTTTTTTTCCCGAATTTGGTATAAAATTACAATATTTAATAACGTGATTGCCTCCCCTTTGCCCTTATTACTGTTTCCCAAATCTTTTAGGATACTTAAAATTAGGTTTCTGATGGCATCCTGATCCAGTGATTCCAGATTTGACTTAATACTAAAGAAAAGTTCATTGGTTCTGGGGGGAGGTGGCCTAACCCTACGACCCATTTGTCCCATAGGGTTCAGTAGGGTTAAGGTCAGGACCTGCTGGCCAAGGAAATGGCAATTTGACTTTGAGGTAATTTTGAAGACTTTAAATGTAATGATTATCGTGCATTAACAAAAAATTCAGGTCCAAAAAGGGGGATATGGCACTATGGGGTTCTAAAAGTGCGGAGTATCGATCAGCTGCCGACGACCCTCAGAAAGACAACCAACCCGGGGGCCTCCAAACTAATCCCAAATTATACCATAACAGAACCTCCACCATAGCTTATTTCTTCCAAAATGTTATTGAGGTATGTTCACCAGGACGTCGATATACTCTTCTGGCCCGATCATCCTAAAAGACAAAATCTTGACTCATCAGTGAACAATATTGCTCCAGTCGGTTCTCCCCATTTCGATGCTCTTGAGCGAACTGAAGACGCGGGCCCGATGGTCTGCGGTTTTGAAGGACCTGTTGCGGCTTGATGGGGAATTTACCCTGCCATCCTCTTGCACGTATCTTTGCCCAATAGGGTAATTATACCTGGGGAAAATTATTGGCAGTGCAGTGCTTGTAACAAACCGAGTTCGTAACCTTAATCGAAAATCTCTTGGTTAGGTGTTTGACCCCATGGGCCTTGTCCACGTCTTTTTCATTACTGTTGGTCTCGAAACGGCCAATGTCGGAAAAAAGAGATTGGGACACTCCAATTCGAAGTGCTACTTGAACTTGCGACAATCCTTCTTCCACAAGGCTATGGCAGCAGCACATCTCCTCAGCCCAAAGATTTCTAATTTCAGAACGTTTTGAGCCATTTTAATTATACGAATCTTAAAGTTGTCAATACAAGCGTACAAAGCAAACTACACGCATCTAAGGGCAAAATGCACCTTAAGAAATCTGATAGTTATCATTTTTTTGATATTGTAAACAAAATCCGCTTTTTGCTTACTGTATACAAAAACATTCTCCGAAAATATTCAAAATATATATCATAAGGAAATAATTTAAATTCATTGGCGTCCGTTGAAAAAATTTTATCAGGCCAATTTTTTAATTTTAAAATAATGCGTTAATTTTGCGGTGCAGTGTATTACTACTGTGACGGTATTCATATGAAGATTTTTATATTATTTGTATATGCAGATTAACATGTAAGACAAAAAACGACATAACTCTAGAAGTGACAGAAAAAGTGACATGGACCATACAATATTTTTTTTTTATTTTAAAATTAAATTGCTTTAAAAAGCATAATATGCTGTTAATAGGGCTAACCACTCCTTATTTGGTGTAAAAACATTATTTAATTAATATTTAACAATTGTTTACGTAGTAGCAATTGTTAAATATTATTCTTATTTTTTTTTGTTGGCAATGTTCTCAAAAAATGTAAGTTTTTTTGAGTTATGTCACTTTCTTACGGGGTGACGATATATCTTAGGAAACACGACAAAATGGAATTTTAATTTTAAAAGCTCAGATTGATACAAGCACCGGTCTCTCTTTAAAATTTTTAGTACATATTTTAATACACATTCCTGTATGTTATGGAATGTATGAAAGTCAGCAAGTTTACAGAAAAAAAACGAAACGTCTTGCAAAACCTATAAACTATGCCTCGGGAGTCCCGTAGAAGTGGCTTTCCACTATATTTTTTTTTAACAATATCGAAATTACTTTTTAATAAATTTATTTAAAATTGAATATAAAACTGCTCGCGAAGGTGTTTAATAAAGCCTGTGACATGGTACCATGGATATCATGTTTTGTCTGTATATTGTTATATAGGCGGGACCTATTGAACCTACAGTTTATTTTACACACAGTATTTTTCAAAGCTCCCTTTCCTTTTAATCCTTCAATAAATACATTTATCCCACTATTAAAAAAAAAAATAAAAAATCTATTGTCTTCTGTCAATATACAAAATCCTGACTTGTAGATATTTAAAATTCATAAAAACAATTCTAACTATGGTACAAATATTTTTGCAACATCATTCATCTGTTACATACATTAGTACAACATGGAAAAAAATGCGTCCTTCAATTGTATTCAAAAAGAGTTATGTAAATCATGGGTGCTCCACCCTTGATTTAGGATCCCACACGATCTATTTTTTTTACATCCTATTGTTAACCTAATACCAAAAAAGAACTGGGGACAAAAGTAACGAAACTATTTAAATTACCATAGATAACTTACTATAGATTTCTAAATAATCCCATTTATGGTCACTTTATGCCACTGCGACAAATAGGAACTGTTGCTTTTTAAGCGTGAGTACTTAAAATTAAGTTTCATCGTACTGAGGTTAAATACTTAAACCATAATCAACGAAATGACGTAATAGATCAGTACCGTAATAGTTTTCTCTTTTAATAATCCCAAAAAGGATTTACTTCTCACTCCAGGTATTTCGCTTATTTTTCTTCTTTTTTTTTAACATGAAACCATAGCCAAACTGTAAAGATCATGAAAATTTTAAGAACTGTCAATTTTAAAATTTTGTCATGCGTCTGTGGTCTAGTTGCATATCCCCCTATTCATGATCACAACTAAAAGCTAAAAGTCTATTAAATACTTTTTTAAAAATTTGTCTACAGAATTTACAAAACCGGGAATTGTATCAAAAAGAAATCTGATAAATATGGCAACGCAGGGCACAAGCGTCTGCTTAGTGTCGTTGCGACCAATCACAAGTCGTTTTGTTCTGATGACCAACATGGCCTCACGTAATTAATGGGGCGTCCATCCTTATTTGTGACATAAAACCTACTTGCATACCAAATTTCAAGTTTCTACTTCCTCGGGAAGTGCCCAATAATTTTGATGAGTCAATGAGTCAGTCAGTAGTAAAATGGGCGATTTTCAAAGTCGAATATCTCAAAATTAACCTGATATAACTTTTTCAATTTTTCTACAAAATCTCATACCTTTATGGGGAACGATATTGAAGTTATTATAGGGGCAAAACATGCTGAAACCTTTCATGTAATAAACGCACATTTGTGCTTCAGGCCGTTACTAGATCTTCCGGTCCGAATCTACCAACGTCTGAAGGACTGGAAGTCAGTACAAAGTGCTTTGTAATAGAGGGCAAATCTAAAATGACCATTTTTCGATATGCATGATACATTTTCGTTACAGTCAAAGACCCTTATTCGCGCTTCCTTTATTCATATTTTCACTATTCGCGGGTTAAAAAAACGCTACCCAACTCATATATTCGCGGTTAAAGATTTCTTTATTCGCTGATCTAATTGGTACATCGGTACATACACATTGATAAAAAAGATTCCAATACGTAGGTATCCAACCGAATATCCTTTGTAAACGAGTCGTCAAATGGACTAATAGCCGAAATGGCGAATGGAATAGAACGAGATGGGTTTGAACAGATAGTTATAGAATACGTTAAGACAACAAAAAACATCTTTAGGTCTTAAGCTATAGCCATATTATTGCAAATTATGTAGAAATCCTGTAATCAATCTTAGAATTAAAAGTAGGTACGCCACCATCGACGAGCCGTACCAAGAGACCTATCTCTGTCAAAGAAAACGAAACTGAGCTAATTGCCGGCACAACAGATTCCTGTCTTATCAGATCGTCACTGCAACATTAATTTTTGAAACGGTGTCGCAATGAAGCGCGTAAGTCGAACAGTTTTCGCTTTGTTTAACTAACTTTTAATTCACGTACGCTACATTTCATCAAATATGTATTATATGGTGGAATGTAAGTAATATAATCTATTTTTTATCAATAATATTTGGTTTACTTTTAAAATATCAGACGTTTTCAAAACACTTATTTCGAGACCTTATCTCAAATGTGGTTTCAGTAACTAATTTAAAAACATCCAATAAAAGTTTAAAATAATAATCTTCTTAAAATTTATTAATGGAATATACATTATTTGAGAGTATCTTTCAGTACACGAACTTACAGTTCAGAAAAAGATGACTGAGTTGTCATTGAAACGTCACCACTTCTGTCTCCTTCAAGACAGAAGTAACACGCAAGTCACCCGAGAATCCGTTACCACTTTATATATATATATATATATATATATATATATATATATATAATATATATATATATATATATATATATATATATATATATATATATATATATATATATATATATATATATAGTGTCATTTTTTTTTTTTTTTTTGTTTAAATGTATCTCTAAAGTTTCTTTGATATATAATCAAAATTCTTTCAAAAATTGAGCTTAATATCTTAAAAATTGAGCTGGCGCATAGGAAGGTTCCCTTTTCCATTTAAAATACATTGGATGTTTTTTTTCTTATTTTTAAAATATTTGTATAAAAATTCTTTTTTTCAAATTTTGGTTTTAAATGTCTTATAGGAAATTTGATTCTGTACAAAATCGATCTCTTATGTTTTTTTTTCCTAAACTGAATAGAAATAAAATTACAGAGCATAGAAATTTTTAATGATGGAGTAATGGGAATAATTTACTTTTTAACAAGGATAAAATTTTTATTTTATTTTTTTTCGACAATAAACCACAATAAAACACTGCTTTGACGAGGTTTAATTATGTTTAGTATGTGAACAGTTATATTCTTGTATTTAAAAAGTCAAAATAAAATAGAATAAAAATTGTATCCTTATTGAAAAGTAAATTATTCCCATTACTCCATCATTAAAAATTCCTATGCTCTGTAACTTAATTTCTATTCAGTTTAAAAAAAAACATAAAGTTAAGAAAAGAGGACCCCTCTATGCGCCAGCTCAATTTTTGGGATTTTTTTTATTTCGAAAAAACTTTATAAATATATTTTTTAATCAAACAAAAAAACTTTTTTTGACACATGACAACAACATAGTAGTTTATATTATTATACAAGAAAAACAATAATCAACATATAAAATTTAATACAGAAATTATGATACTCTAACATCATAACAAATCTACCTTTTTGCGTGTGGTATTTAATATTTTGTTCCCCATTGTTTTTAACATCTGTTAATAAACTATATTATATAAATATAACATATTAAATAAACAATTTTTCATTGTTCTCCCCTTTAAGAACTTTTACAACTTAAACCCCTTCAAAGGAGGAATCTAATATAGTTTGTCTCAAGTATACATTGTTAGCTTTTGCCTTTATTTATAGATTATACCTGCCGACAACAATAAAACTGCCGATCAATAGGTATTAAAGGACAGAACATTAGGGACGGACTCTGCAAAGTTTTAATAAATTTATAACTATATTATCTATACATACCTACATTTTTAATCTAAATATCTAAATCTTATTCTGTTTCACTATCAGAGTCATCATTGAGATTAATTACCATAGGATTTATGTTGTTTTGTATAGAAATGTAAGAGTCCTCAATTCAGCTCTCAACTGATATGTTAGTAATTACATTTTTTATCAAATTTATAACACTTGGACTTAAAGAAGGTTGCACATGAATTTAGGACTTCCAAACGTTGCGCTATTTTGTAACGAATTCAAAATAAATATAATTTTCTAAAAAAATATTCCTGGATTTTAGTTTTGCTACACAAAGCTGTTGCTTTGTGTAGCAGACGGCTGTAGTAGCTTGCGTTATCCATGACAATAACACTGTTGTTTGGAATATTTTTTAAAAGATAATTTTGAAATCAGTATTTAAAAAGTTCTGCACTTGTATCCTCATGATAATCCAAGCTAAAATCCTTAATATTCTCCAGCGTGTATTATGGTTATGCGTTTTCCTTTATTTGAAGGTGCTTTCGTCCGACAGTTTTGACTGGAAACAATCCATCCTTTGGATACTGTGTCGTGTGTATCGAACCATGTTTCATCAAGGTAAATTATGGATCTGTTTTCTAACCTATACCTTTTAATTTCTTAAAGGTAATTAAATCTCCAAGGGCGTAATCTGTGCGATTCTTTTACTACTTGTCTTTTGTCTATTTTGCGGTATTTAAATCCCATTTTACAAACAGCTCTATGGAGGGTGGCACGGCTAATATTTATATTGGTTTCGTCTTCGTCTAGCTTCTTTTCCAGTTTATCCAAGGTAGGAACAACTCCGCTTCCATAAAGACAATACATATATTTTCCTTCTTATTAGGTCCTGATCACTATTGTCTATAAGGTAAGATTGAAAATCACTACGTTTTTTTGCCAGTTATTGACACTATTAGAGCTAATTTTGCCATTAAAGATATATATTTCACTTAAATAAAGCAGAAACTACATCTTATATATTCCATGCTAATTCTGGAGGGCTTATTAATTTGAAATTAAATAAAACAGGCATTAAAATGCTATTTTTTGAATAATTTTTTTTAATAATTTCATTTTGGACCTAGTAATTGACATGCAAATAAAAGAAAATTCCAATGATTGACATGCCAGTTATTGACAGAAAAAATATACATAAATAATGCGAGGCAAGTAGTGTAAAATAAAATTGTTGTTTACATTAAAAATAACAACATTAGGCTTAAAATAGAAAAGTTTATTATAAAATATTAATTGCTAAATAAATATTCTTATAAAA